>JANHFK010008610.1:209989-222863 GCA_036250565.1 Sibynophis collaris | reverse complement strand
CCCCCCCTTTTAGTGCTACAGATCTTTTATTGAATGTCCTCATTTTTTTTTCCCTCCCTCCAAAGCATAATGTAGCGAGAAAGATAATCATGCTTCTTTACAGAAGAAAAAAACGGAGCTGACCTATCCTATCGTCATTCAATCTCAAGTGATGTTTGTCATCTTCTAAGCGTTCCTTTCACGGGGAAAAATCTGAGGGTACCGTTTTGAGATGCTCTCTGCTTTATTAAGCTATGCATCTCTCAGCAAAAGCGGGTGTGTGTGGTGTGGAATCAGATTTGAATTGTTGGTGGTACCTGACTCTTAAATGGGAAACACAAAAGGATTCGGGATGATCCTTCTCCACTTCAGGGTGACACCACCCCTATATATTTCAAAAGATAGAGAAGGGAAGCTGAACCAGTGCATTAGCTGGCTCTACAATATAATGAGTGCAATCAACTGGATGTCATTCGAAATAATATAATAATAAACATTCTTTCCTCCCTCAACACATAAACAATCACACGTATTCTTCTTTGCATTGTGGCTTTTACCAAACTTTTTTTTCCCCCTCCCTTGTTTAACCCAGTATATCACACCGTGGAGATGCTAAAGAAAGAGAAGAGGAAGATCAGGTTTAAAATATCACTCTGAAGCAAGCCATTGTTTGACGTTGGCTTAATTTATTGCAAGAACGGCATACTGGGGATCACACATAATAAAGTATGTGTGGACACTGTGTGTGAACTAAGCCTGATAATCAAAAGATAAGGGTCTAACCAGGAGTCCAGCAAATTCTGACAGGTTCTAGAGAACCGGTAGCAGAAATGTTGAGCAGTTCGGAGAACCAATAGCAGAAATTTTGAGTAGTTTGGAGAACTGGCAAACACCATCTCTGGCTGGCCCCAGAGTGGGGTGGGAATGGAGATTTTGCAATATCCTTACCCTGCCATACCCACCAAGCCATGCCCACCAAGCCACGCCTACATAACCGGTAGTAAAAAAACTTGGATTTCACCACTGATGTAATGTGATTGCTAACCATAATGAACCAGAGTCTTTCCTTAGTATGGAAGAAGATCCCACTTGCTATTCAGCTCCTAGATGTGTTCTACACCAAGGCTGTCAAACTCCCAGCCCAGTGGGTTGGGTGCATCATGTGCTGGCCATGCTCACACCCGATTTAGCAAAGGGGGGAAAAGTTCCGAAACATCACATGATGCTGCCATGACGACATGAGTTTGACACCCGCTCTACATTATATAATAGTAGGGTATACAGTTTGCAGTGGATTTAGTTTAAATGCATTAAAAATCAAAACAAAGCCTTTAGCACACGAGTGAGTTATGTACTTTTTTTGGCAAGAAATATTTAGAAAGAGACATTTCCAACTGTTATTAATCTGGCAACAAATAGGTTATGTATGGGAAGTTTGATTCTTTTTTCAGCTACTAAATTATGTTTTGAACTCTCAGAAAAATACAGGGTTTTTTTTCTCCACAGCAAAAGCAGGACATACAGGATATCTTTAGGAAATTGAAAATTGATCAATGTTCGTAATATATTTGGAATACAAATAAAATGTTTGTGGGCCAATGATTTAACAACAAATAAATTGCTGGGGGGGCAGGGATGTTTGTTTATCTCTGAGAAAAAACTACCCAGATTTTCCAAAGGGATAGCCTAGTTGCTGCATGAAGAATAAATTATAGAAAGCTGCATGATTTTAATCTGCATAATCAGTAGTTAGGCATAACATAAAATACTCTATCACCAGAAATTAGTCCCAACAAGAAATGTCAATCTGGTTTTGATTCCAACCTTATAATTTGCCATTAATGAACCCTGCCCTTTATTAATTGAGCTCACAAGTACAACTAGAAAAAATATTACAACATCAATAAACCATACACAAAACGGTTCTCTAAATCTCCCTAGAATCTTTTCCTCTTTCAACTGGATGGGACTGTTAGATTCATCATCTGGTCTGCTTAAGATTTATTCATGATAAATCCAGCTATGATCCTTGGTCACTACAGTGATGACACTGAGCAAAGAGATCTACCATAACTTTCTTGGGGCAAGTTACAAGATGCTTTATGTATGAATGTGCCAGAGTAATGCATTGGCTAAATCACTGACTGATATTGGAATGAGAGCCCCATGTTTGTTGATCTTCTGGTTTATAGGTGACAAATAATTTTGTTTGCCAAAACCTTAGTGTGCTTTTGTGTCTCACAAATATCAAACTTGGGGGTAACTAGAAAGTCTTTGACCAGCTGTAGGAGCACTATGGTTTATCCTGCCCAGCTATTGTCTTTGTAGCTTCTTTCAAGAACAGGAAGTCCTGTAACTTCCTAATACCCTGCATATCTTGAGAGTCTTCCAGTTTGTAAGTTGTTTGCTAATGCCATTTGGTTTTATTTTACATGGTCTTGGCGCTTGAGTTTCCTTTCTGGCTCAATGGAGACACTGGTGCTGCACTTAAGTTGTGGGGAGACACTGCTATTATTGTCCCTTCAAGAAGCTCTTGGGTTCTCCAAAAAAATCACCCCTTTCCTTTCATCAACCAACTCCGAGGAGGAACAGATGATGTTGCAAGATGAGTTGCCACATTCCTCTCGTGGGATTCCATCTTTTCTTCCCTTCTTTTTCCAAACTCAATTTCAGAAGCTGGTGTTAGAAGGATACTACTACTCTTCTCTAGAAGGTGAAACCAAGAGTGGAAAACATTATTTCCTCCCAAAGGGGCAGGAAATAAATTCCTTTTCTTGGCTTGTTTCTCACCTGAAATTAAACTATTCCTGTGATACTCTCTGGTGCTCAAGAATTGTTCTATTTATATTTTATCTAACAGTCATCTGGAATAGTAAATAATTATTAAGCAATGAAACCATTCCAAGAATAAGATTTATTATAGGACTGCTACTATAATGCACTCAAAATGAATCACCCAGTATGTTTCCGCTTTTTCTGATTTTGGAAAAGAAAACCCTTTAAAAAACATTATTTATACTAAAATATTAGTGTTTTAATGATTAATAAAAACTAAAAAAACTGAAAGCATCAGTTCTTAAACAAATGGTGTTTGCAATGATACATAGTATGAAATATATAACCTGAGGCTATCAGTGCATGCAGCATTCCCAGAGAGCTCTAAATGTTATCAAATTGTAATTATTAATCTGATTGAAGGGGGAAATTATGAAATGCATGACTTGAGGGTAATCATATTAACTATATTTAATTAGAATGTAAGTGAAATGAATCCAGTTTCGTTTTTTTTGTTCTCATCTCGCTCACTACTTTTTGCAATGCAGCCTCTGGCCCACCACTTAAAGGCTACTTGTAGCACACCTGTGAAAGAAAGGATGTCTGCCCTATTATTCACAATTTTAAAAAAAGAAATGCTTTTTTGTTCTATGCAGGAGTTCATGCCCAAGATTCTTGAAATGATCACTGAATTATGGGATACCGATATACATGTTGCTGGACTGAGATTACTGAATGGATTGCCGTGGCCAAGTCACATGCAACCGCTCCTGAAAAAGCTCTTGCCCATCTTAATGGACATTCTGCAGATGGGGAACAATTTGGCTCAGGTACTTTGGTTCAGGGACTGTCCAATATGCTCTACTCCAAGGGTGTCAAACTCAATTTCATTGAGGGCCGCATCAGGGTTGGGTTTGACCTCGGGGAGCCGGAGTTGGCATGGCCAGCTTGACGTCACTCGTGTCGTGGGCATCTGTGGTGGCCCGAGCGCTCTGCCAGTGAAAACAAGCTCCATTACAAGCTGCGACGGCCTCCTGCTGCCCTCTGCCAGTGAAAATGGAGCTCAAGGCACGCTCCCGAGCTCCATTTTCACTGGTTGAGAGTGGCAGGAAGCCGTTGCAGCTGATAACAGAGCCTGTCCTTGCGGCCCTCCCAAGCTCCATTTTTGCCGGCAGAGGCACCGTGGGCCAGTCCTTTGCTGTTTCTAGGGCAGCCCCGTGGGGCAGATCTAAGCCTCCCACGGGCTGAATCTGGCCCCCAGGCCTCAAGTTTGACACCCCTGCTCTACTCTAAACCCAAACTCCTAATATCATCAGCTTTTGAGGGGCCATAATGAAGAAGCCATGGTATACATAAGCACCCCTACCTCTACTGATTATATGGTCTGAAAGTTTTTGCGGTTTTTTTTTCCAGGTGCAGATTTTAAAATTCCTTAGCACATTAGCCCAGAAGGAAGAACTGTTATTTGATATCATGAATTGCCAGGTAAAGATTTCCTCCCTGCCCCCACAGGGATATTTGGGAGAGGAAGTAAAATACTCGAGATCAAAAGTAGATTTTAAGGAGTTATTTAATCAAACAAACATAAACAAATATGTAATTGGAAGATACAGTATACCCTAATGTGTATCTTCCAAACATGCTGACATTGCAATTCCCATTCCTATCTGCACATTCAAGGAATTGCACCCCAACACGAAATATGTCAGAAAACAAAATACATCCTTCCTGTCATGAGATAATTTCTTATAAAAGAATCCAAAGTCCGTTACCCTCAAAAGATGAAATCAAATAGCCAGCAGGACATGAACAGTCTGTTAGATACTGTATTTTTCGGAGTATAAAACGCACCTTTTTCCCCACTAAAAGAGGGTGAAAATTTGGGTGTGTCTTATATACCAAATGTAGCTCTGCCCGGCCTCTCAAACAAGAGGTTTGAGAGGCTGAAAAAAGCCTCTGAAACCTCCGTTTGAGAGGCTGAAAAAAAAGCCTCTAAAACGGAGGTTTGAGAGGCTGAAAATAAAGCCTCCGAAAAGGCTTGAGATGCTTGGAAAAAAAGCCTCCAAAACTTGTTTGAGAGGCTGAAAAAAAAGCCTGTGAAAAGGCTTGAGAGGCTGAAAATAAAGCAAGCCGCAGAGCTCACAACCAATAAACCTGTTGCTAAAGTTCACCTCTGGCAACAGCTGATTAAGAGTATTCCGGGAGGCCGATCCACCCCCAATCAGCTTTTTTCTTATTTTCCTCCCCAAAAAGTAAGGTGCATCTTATACTCTGGTGCGTCTTATAGTCTGAAGAATACGGTACTTATTTTGTCTTTTTCTTTATGGCTTACATTTCATTACGTTTCCCTTTTTTTAAGGTGCATCCAGAATTCCTCAGCCTATTCCAACCTTCCCAGCTTGGAAGCCTGCTCTTTGAGCTGCTTGTTCTCGTGGAACGGCTCTGTGAGGGTCGCCTGACTCCCCACTACCAGTCAGGGCACTGGCAATACAATGAGTTGTCACTCTACGAGGTCCTTTTTGGAGACAATTCTCGGCTAGCTGATTGTCTTCTCTCTCTCATCATTCATCCCGAGGAAGAAGTGCAGATTCAAGCCTGCAGAGTTATTCTGAAACTGCAATTAAATGAGGAGGGGGAAATGGCTGGTATCCAGAGCACCAATACTTCTTTAAGCAAATTCTTCTGTGAGATCAACGCTGACGGACCCGATGCTGAACCTATCTATTAGATCCTTGTAGAATTTAACACAGAATTAAATTATCTTTAGAAACATAGAAAGAAAATAATGATTTTTAAAAGATTAAAATCTTTTGAATTGGAAAGTGTATATAGGAGAAAAGCAGGTTGGTATTCAGTCAAGGGGCCAAACACCACCAGTAAAAGCAGAAAAACTCTTCCTCAATAGTAATATCCCAGAACAGAGCAATATTGACAGCATCCCTTAAGGAGGTCTAACTGGTAGAACCAAGAAGGGCCTTCTCTGTGGTAGCTCCCTCCCTGTGGAACATCATCCTTACAGAAATAAAATTGGTCCTCACCTTGACACTCTTTCAAAAGGCCTGGTTTTGCCAGTGGGCCTGGAGACCCCAAGGTGGTTGGTTTAGTTGTTCTTGCCAGGGGGGATGAGGTTTTATTGGATGTTGTATTGGGGCTTTTGTAAGACCTGTAATCATTGTGAGTGAGTTGGGTGGTTGCATAAATTGCCTTAATAAATAAATAAAAATTACCTCCAACATAAAAACCTAATCAGTGTAAACCAATCACAGGCACATATTCCTATGCCTCAAAATCAAAGAAAATGTAAAGCTACTCAAGATGCAAACATGGAATTTCCCTGTCCCACCATTTATATAACACATAGCAGGGGTGTCAAACTCGTGTCATCACGGCAGTGTCACGTGACGAATCAGAACTTCCCCCCCCTTTGCTAAACCAGGTGTGGGCGTGGCCAGCACATGACGCATCCGGCCTGTGGGCCACGAGTTTGACAGTCCTGACATATAGTATAATCCACCCAGGAGGAGGATGACCTGCTGTTTTTCACTGCATGAATTAATGAAGTACAAATAGGAATAAAGCAACTAGAAGTTCTCATACTTTTATCTCTTAACACTTATATCCTTCCCAGCCCCTGCATATTTCCTTTGGATTGAAAAACAGAAATGGAAGAACAAGCAGCATAATATAAAATCTGAAAACTCCTGTAGTTGGAAATTTGCATATAGAATACAGTGAAAACATTTAACATCCTTCTCAAAGGCCTGCTCTTTCATAATCTCCCAAACTGATATGGACAGAAAGGATGAAGATTAGTCCTAAACCAAGATTTTTAACAAGATACTTGTCTCTCCTCCCTTATTCCATCTTGAAACAGTCCAATGTAGAGTGGTGAGGAGACCTTGTGTATTAACTTCTGATAAATTAAAATACTCATGGAGCAATGTAAGTTCTTTGAGTTGACCCTTTCAGAAATGAGTATGCATTATGTTTATAAATTTGGCATATAACTCCCCTTTTTGTGCCTCAACTATCAATGATAACCCTGTTTTGGGCTATTTCACTGACAAAGTTGCTTTGGACATGCAGATCTTCTAGTGTGGAAGTGCATCAACATATCTGTAAAGTTACAGCAGCTTTGTTTGTGCTTGGGGGTCACTTTTTCACGCCCCATGGTTTTCTAGAGAATGTATCTGGAAACAGGAAAGGCTTATGGTGTTTTCAAGAGCAGCTATTCAGAAATCTTCTAAATACATTGACAAATCATTTCATTTCAGAGACCATCTCAGGCAAGAAATTTCTCCTGCTAAAATAGTCCAATCAGATATTTTACATTAGAACATTTATTTCTCAGAGAGAAAATATAGTTTCAGACAGTCAGATTATAATAGGTAAAATTAGCATTTTTCTTTACAAGCATAGAATTTATTACCTCTTTATTTCATCTGATATAAACAGTTCTAGAAAGCAAATAAACTCACTTTCTACAATAAATAGAGCCATCTGTGCTTTACAGCAGACTGACAAGTCACGTTTAGGTCCCATAGCAACAGCAGAATATTAGCCAATTCAAATCTTTAAATTGTAAGTTCTTTAAAAAATGGAAGAAATTAAAATGCAAGATCTTAAAACAGTTAAACATAAATCACAAGTCCACAGCCAGGCTACAATCTGGGAAAATGTATGTTTCTTTAAATTAATAATATTGTATGCATACAAAAGACCCAGCAACACAACTGAGGACTTAAAAGATTAATAATTGGCCTGAATAATTTAGAACAGTAGTTTACAATTATGTACAAAAGTTCCTTCTGTAACCACACTCTTGAGATATTATTAACTATTTTTTTTAAAAAAGATTCCTATTCAGGTTCTGTATATGTTACAGATATTTCCCATATAGTGTGGTTTTATGTCTCAATGTATAAGATGTGGTTCTTGAAAAAAAGACCACATAGAAATGGCAGTGATTTTCCCACAATAACCTTTGTCCCACAATCTCTTAATAAGAAAATAACAACAATAATAAAGTTNNNNGGGTGGGTGGGACAATGGTTTTCAAATTACAATCTTGCTCTGTACCTTTGGTTTGAAATTCTTAAAGGAAAAAAAAAACTAAACAAAATCAAATGTTACCTCTATGAAATGCACTGTCAACTTGCAAGGTTCAGTTCTTCCTCTTTTTGTAGCATTTGCAAGTTGAAGAAGAAAAAAAAAAAAGGTCTCTCCAAGGGGGTTGTGCTCTATTTTTAACAGATCCCAATAACGGAAGCTCCGAGAGCATGAAAGCAAATACTGAAGTGTTTATGGGGTGGCCAAGAGTGACTGTAGGGAATTCCGGTGAATAAGATGACAAACACATTCCAATTTCATTCTCATTTCTTCAGGTAAAGAGGAATCATGATTCCACATGATTGCCCTAGTCCAGAACCGCATACGTTAAAGTACATATGGCACTCTATATAAGCAGATACTTACTACTTGAAAGCTGGAAAAAGCTCTAAGTGTGCAATGTGATGCTTAATGGCCCAAACCTAAATAGGGTGCATATAAGGAAGAGATTTTTATGCATGTTCCCTTGTAAATAAACAAGAGGCTGCTTCCATGCCTAGAAATCCTACAGAATGGACAGGATGCTGTGATTTTCTGACATGACAAGTGAGACAGGGCTACAGGGACATTGTTCATGAATAATGGTGGTGGGGGGGGGCAATGTTTTCGATACCATAAAGATTGCTCGTTTCCTCATTTCACAATAAACCTTCATATCTAGCAACAACATTCTAGCAGCATAATTATTTGTAAAATAACATTTAAAATATTACTTTATCAATTTTCAGAAGTATACGAATCTGAAACTGAAATGTAAAAATCACAGAAAATATCTCCCAAGGGGTTTCTTCATATTTAAAGCTCTGTGAATGTGAGCATGAGGCAAAATCAGGAAAGGGGCATCACCCCAAAATATTCTATCTTTCTTTTCTTTTTTTTAAATTGTAATCTCTAACATAAAAACATATACAAATTTAGAGAGTTCTACACAGGATTGCAAATATAATTGCATGGGGGAGGGGGACCAGTGTTTTTCAAAAATAACTTGAAAATATATGGTGAATATTAGTGAACATTTGGCACACGAGAGTCATCAAAAAGACCCTCAATTCATAACAGAAGCGATAAGCTCCACAGCTGCTTCAGGACTAGCTGAAGTTTAAAAACTCAAGAGTCTGGTAGGGCTACTTGTCCAATCAGCAAATTATCTAAGATTCTGCCAGGGTTGCAGTGTTATAGTGTAGCTGCTCCTGACATCTTCTTACTAGGTCAGGCTGCTACATCACTTCTTTCCCTCCTGGATCCTTTGGGAAACATGTTCAGAAAGAAACCAGGCAGACTTTTTGGCACATATCAAGTATGTAACATGAACTTTTCCTACCGTTGGAAATACCATGTCTCTACTAAGAATGCAAATGTAGCAATTACATCTTCTTGTAGGCAGGAAATTCCCATATTCCTCAGGTCATAGTTGATCTACTTTGCCTGTAGATGCAGACGTTACTTCCTACAGGATGGGTAGAGCAAATTTCCTACAGATAATTGGGTGTGACAAAAGGATGGTCTCCCCGAACACGGCTCATATGAATCATTGCACGATCATATGCAACCTGGACAGACTTGCGGATGCTGGTTTTCCGTCCTTCCAGCATCTTGAGTTTATCCACAGTGTCGTCTACTCCAAGAGGAATAACTTTTTCTCGCGGAAGCCACTGCCTACAGGAGAGAGAAAGAGAAAGAGAGAGAGGGAGGGAGAGGGGGAGAGAGACAGAACGTTATTATGGAGACAATGAAGAAATCGAGAGCATTACAAATTGTACAAATCAACCCTTCTATGACTTTTAAATCTTCAAGTTGCACTAATGCCTGATAAAGTGTTAGTAAATGTACACTCTCTAGCAAAAACAAGCTAGAGTGCTTAGTGGAGTTACAAACAGAAGACATACTTATGATTCACTAGAAGAAGAATTAATTCTTGGCTTGCTACTCAGTTACATAGACCGAAACTTCCCTCAATCATCAAGCAAGCTTGCTACATTAATTAAAATAAATACTTGATAGTCTATTGTCCAAAGAAAAGAAGTTATTCCCCTTCAAGGGCTTATTTTACTCACCATGTCCTCTTGTTGTCAAAGAAAAGGACAAGGAAAAGCTTTTCTCCAGCCTCCGCTTGCTTCTGCTCACCTAATTTTAGCACTTCCAGAGGGGGGACAGGGATTGGGACTCCATTGTGAAGGAGGCCCTCTTGCGGCATCTCAGGATCAATGATCTAAAAGCAAAGAGCAAAACACAGTGGTGATTTAACACAGGTCACAAAAATTTAGCTTAAAGATATAATAACCCTTTGTTGTAAAATCCGAGGATGCTTGAAACAAGAAGCTTAGATGGCATCTAGGTTTTGGTGGTAACATGGGCATTTTGTTTTGGTGAGCAAATCTTAAATATTTTTGAACAAATTAGACCAGCCTTTGCTTACTGCTTAAAGGGGGAGAATGTATTTCTCTAAAAACATACTTCAAAATTCTTGGCGCCAGCATAAAAAACAGATTAACCCTGATAATCACTCTTGTACCATGAAAGTAATTTATTGAAATTGTATAAAATATTATTCCTACACATATATACAAAGCGCTTATGTATATAAAATGTCGTAATAATTTATGTTATATTTTCATTTTCATATGGAATAAGGCATACTTTTATATACCCTGAATCTAATATCTGAGATTTCTGAGATTAAATCATGGAATTTAACTTGGGAACTCACTTGAAAGTATTAGCATTTATTAAGTAACATGGAATGAAGTTTAAAAAGACATATTAATATGGGAGAAACTACAATTGTTAGGGAGAATTTCTGTGATAAAAATGAATGTCTTATGTAGAACGATGTTTTGTTTCAGATAATACCTCCTTTGACAACTAACGCACCATTTTAAACAATGGCAAAAGGATATATTTAAATTTGTGTGGCAGGAGGAAAAAAACCAAATGTTAAATATATGATATTACAAGATGCAAAGGAGAGTATTGGATTTGTAATTGTATTTTGCAGCATGGTCGCAGCTGAGAAATAGAAGGCTTTTGGAGTTAGAAGAACATGACCTGAGATTTGTATTATTTGTTATTTGTAGTACAATAAAATGAAGACTAATGTGGATTTAAAAAACGGTTATGTTAGATATGCCCTATTGAAAATAAGAAAAAGAGTCAAACCCACAGGTTGTGCCCAAAAACCTCTTTGTGAATCTGATACAAGAAGCATTTATAGATGAGAAATAATAGGCAAATATTAAAAATTCTTGATGGACTTTTTGTGCAAAACAGAAGAAAATGAATTTATGGTTTATGGTTTTGATGATAGGCAGGGCAGATTAGAGAAAGAGAATCATGATGTAACTTTAGAGAAAGACGTACATTTATAATTATATTTATAACTGCTATAAAGAAGATCAGAAGCCATTTCTTTGTATTCTTTCTTGAACTTTAGCTTTTTAAATTTTTTTCTTTCTTATTTTATATTTGTTGTATTAGTTTTTACCTTTATCTTTTAAAACTTCTAATAAAATTATTTTTAAAAATAAAAAGTATTAGATCTGTACTTCTTCTCATTTATGTTGTTGGAATTTATATAATGTTACATCATCATCTACCTTAAAGCAGATATTATTTCAAAACTACTTTGTGAAAAGCAGAGTAAAATATTACAGAATAAATGAATTCATCTGGTATTTTGCTGTCATGATAATGTATGTTTTAGAATAATATTTTAAAATTCTAGAGACTTAGAGAATGAACTATTTAGTAAACATAGACAAAAGTCTAACTCAGAAAGTTAAAAACAGTAATACATCTTATAAATATTATATCACAATATGCTACAGTAATAAGAAACACAAGTTAATTATTAATAATTTAATTTACTATTTATTATTTAAACTCAATATATTTCGAACAGAAAAACATTAGCTATGTATATAAAATGGAGACTAAAGAATATTCAGCTATATGACTTTTAAATTGAAGGAGAAAAATAAACAATTAACAAACACAAGTAATAGTTAAACTACCAAACTGAATTCTGAAAATTCAAAACTAGCCCAGATAATCTTAAAATATTTAGAGGCTGTTTAAAGTAGGAGAACTATTTCGCTTTTTAGCATGAAGTAAATAAAAATACTGAGTGAGACTGTTCTTATGCACAGTTCTTCAATAGAATTAACTTCTTTTTCCAAGAAGTACTGCTGGCTTAGCCTTAGATACATACCAGTGCTGGGTAAGAAGGATACCCACGACATTTTGCCCACACAAGCTCCAGAGGTTCTAGGTCAGCGTGTTCCTCAAATGACATCAGCAAGTTTCTTCCTAAGGCGTTACAGTAACAGAAACAGACAATTTAGAATTATGTTGTGCTATGCCAAATTCATCAATCAGTGTTATTGCTATGGAATAACAGACTAGACTGTTCTAGTCCTACATGCTAATTAAAAATAGATATAATAAAACAAAAATTGAACAAAAATAAAAATAGCATATTAGGGAAAGAAGGCAATAACTTGTAAATTATCCTACCACTTTCTTCTTGTAAACTGATAAAAAGAGTCTCTAATAATGGATTTGGTACAAAAGAAATATAGTGCAAATTAGGCAGGACAATCCTATTATGTTATTAGGGCAAAACTCATGAATGTCCCTATAATGCCAGTGAAACAACTGCCCTATTCAAACCATCCTCAGTCACCTAAAAGGAGAACAACACACGATACAAATATTCTAATAGCACAAGAATGACTGATAAAAGAACTGTCTTATATTCTAGCCTATATAACCAACATTTTCACTTACAAATTTGGAACTACAGGTGGTCACTGACTTACAACTGACCACTTAACAACAGACTCAAAATAAGTTACTTTGTCCAAATTTGTCCTCAAAGTTACAACTGCCATATCATTCCTAGCTAGTTTTCTATCATAGCTAGTTTTAGAACAGGTCTCCTATAAGTTTTAATTTTTAATACTTTTTTACTTTTATTAATTCTGATGTTTTATGATATTTTACTGACGCCTGT
>JANHFK010008610.1:183607-193722 GCA_036250565.1 Sibynophis collaris | reverse complement strand
TTTCTTTCTTTCTTTCTTTCTTTCTTTCTTTCTTTCTTTCTTTCTCTCCCTCTCTTTCTTTCCCTCCCCTCTCCCCCCCTCTTCTTTTTTTCCCAAGGAACTATTTAATACTTCCAGGATATGTGATAGCATACAGAATGTTCTAACCTAGTATTCCCTATAGATGCTACAGAGATATCAGTATAAGGACATATTCTGGGCTGCAGCCGAGTAGATTGAAGTCTGGCAAATCTGATTAGCCTCGGTTGTTTCCTTCCAAACTCACCAATTTATCATGAGGTACAATTTGTACTGTGCAGTATGATAAATATCACAAATCCTGAAGATGTTTAAATATTTTTTGTATGCATTAATAAAAACAATAATTATAGCAAGGATTCTTCTCACAGACTCGTGCAAGATTAATGTGAACAGATTCCTGGGGGTATTTTCACTTACCCCACCCAGCCCAACCTAAACTAAATCAATTTCCTCACTAACTTATTGAAATCTAGTGAAGTCTCTCACCTTTTTCCCTATCTTCGTCACTTTGCAGCATTTTTTCCAGACCTTCTTCCCATGGAACTGATTCTCCATTTGGCATGGCTTTATTCTGCTGCTGAGCCAGCTTTTGCCTGACGGAGTTGATTTCCCGTCTCAAGAGTCGAACGCGACGAGTTCGGGCACCGCTTGACCTCATGGTGCTCACTATGTCCAGCTTTTCCAGTAGTTCCTTCAGTTGTACTTCCAAGGAAAGATGAGCTCGGTTCTCAGCCACAAGAATATTGTCAACTATAATTAGAAATATTGGATGTGTGCTATCAATTGAGAAAGTTCTCTGCATCTCAAGCCAGACCTACTCTACCTAGCTGAACATTATACTACATTATGAACATTATACCACAGGCAGGAAATATATCATTTAAATCTGGAATCAGTTATTGTCCTTATATAGGACACTTTTCAAGGTGACTTCTTGAGTTGCTTTATATTTTTATACACATGTAGTTTTCTTTATTACATCAGAAATAGCACAGAAACTTACCATCCTCCCAAGAAAAACGATAAAAATCTTCGGTCTTTGGAGATTCAGGCAAATGAATCCCCACTTGGGGGTCAAAGCCAATAGTCTCAGCTTGCCGCCGCGCATGGCGTAATATTGAACCTCCAAGGTCTCTGAGCCGGACAGCTGCTCGATGGAAAATTGTGTCTTTAGAATTATACCTCATACAATTGGCAAGGATAAGATTAAAATCTTCTTCAAATTCATCCAGTGTTTGGTACTGGTGGGACTCCAGCTTCTTCCTCATGGTAGAAAAATCCATTGGCTTGGAAATGAATTCCAGGTAATCTGGAACCTAAACATATAAAACCTGTACAATTACAAAAATCATTTACTAGCCAACCAGGGTATACCCATCATAAGTATTCTGTATGTCCTCTTATTGGCACTGGGTTTGAACATAAACTTACAAGAATGCCACTTACTTATTTAATTACATTCCCTTCAGCTCTCGTCAACAGAACTATCTTGCTAAGAGATAAGAGTCCATTTCCATATAGACAGTGCTCAGGTTGGGACAGTTTGGTAGCTCTTTGTGTAAACAGTTTATTCTTCAAAAATACTTCAGTTTATGAAACAGTAACATGAAATAATCAAGTAACAAGACTTTATTGTTGCCAGTTGTATTTTTACATTGTCCAAGAGCTGGCAGGGTTTTATTTTTTTCTGTTGCTGGGCACTATAAATGCTTTTATTTAATGATAAAAGAACAAGAATATTGCATTGTTTATCTCTGTAAAAATGAGAGAAACTTTGCAAGAGCGACAGATTTTGTGAAATTTCAACATTTGCACCCCTCAAACTCTTTGTAATATTGCAAGGTTATCTTTAATTTGTGAGTCCTGAAGAAGTTTTTTTTTAATTGTCCAAATGATTCAATGCTCCCAAGTGCTGCATTGCCAATCCCTGATACAGCCATTCCTCTAAACAAAGTTTTCAGATCATCCTAACCATGTATCTAGGTACTTGCCTCACTCAGGTTTACAGGATCTGCAAAGATCTGGGCTGGATCCTTTTCCTGCAGTAAATCCAGTGTTGTGCGCAGAAGAACATTAAATGGTGTGAGCTGTAACTCCATAGCAGCTTGCTGAATCTTTACCTGAAATCAGAATAATATTATTCAGAGATACCAGAGAGGGGGAAAAATAAATATTTCCTTTTCATATATAATTAATCTACAAAGCTCACTCATTCATCATATAACACTGTAAAATGGACTGTAAACAAATCCCAGAAAGTTATCCAATATATGAAATTGCCTGGTAGTACATAGGAACATAAATTTCAAGATGACAAAATTTACTCTGCTCAACTTGTATTACTTTGTCAGAACAAGACAGTGATTATGAGCTGAGATGGCGCAGTAGTTAGACTGCAGTACTGCAGGCTACTTCAGCTGACTGCTAGCTGCAGTTCAGCAGATCAAATCTCAGCAGGCTCGAGGTTGACTCAGCCTTCCATCCTTCCGAGGTGGGTAAAATGAGGATACAGATTGTTGGGGGCAATATGCTAACTCTGTAAACCGCTTAGAGAGGGCTGTAAAAGCACTGTGAAGCGGTATATAAGTCTTATTGCTATTGCTATTAAAGCATAAAACTGCAAACTAAAGCAGATACTTAGCTATAAAATGGCATTTTCCATGACTGTGAAATTAAGAAATATAGCTTTGTTGAAACCCTTAACTTAAACTAACTGGATAACATATAGTTATGTCTTCCCATCTTTATGCAGATACATAAAAGTCCATAATTAGATAAGTGATAACTGGTGAAAGGACTATGGCACGTCCCCTCCAGGGAAGCTCATCTGGGCAGCATGCTGTTTTGTAACACCAAGCAAAAATATGTATATTTCCCTGAACAGTTCAGTAATAAAACTGATTTTACATTACTGGTGTAGTTCTGCAGATGTGCTTTTTTCCCTAGATTTAGTTTCTGGGTTTTATCTTTGCTTTTACAACTTTTATTATTATTTGACCATGCAGACAAACTCCAGACAAATATCTGGAGTGTTTGAACAAATCAAATGTGCTCTAAAACATTTTTTAATCGCACAATTTCCAATCCATTTCCAAATTTATCTTTGGCTGCAAATTATATGGCAACTTAATCGAGTGTGAGTCACCCTAAATAAAGTGATGTTTCATTCTGAATAAACATGCTTAGAACTGGAAATCAGCATAGGAAAAATTAATATAATCCCCTTTCTTGGTCTGACAACAACAGGAAATATTTTTCATATTTATATGCTACCTGGAGTTGTTTCACTATGAGATGAGTGGCAAATAAATGTAATTAATTAATGATGAATGAATTAATCCATCCTTCAGTAGCTATAAAAATCTGTAATGCAATATGCAGCTTCAGTAGCAATTAATATGCAGAAATGATGCTAAAGCACCATCAAGACATGCTTCTATTTACCTGTTCACGTTTGAGTTTCTCACGTTTACGAATTAATTCAATGAGCAGCCGTGCTCTTTCTAGGTCATGTCGAAGTTTCTGCCAATATTTCAGTTCTTCTTTTACTGCACTAGTCTTTTCATCCTGTTCCTTCTGTGAAGATAACATTTTATTGCTAAAGATTTTATTTTGTCAGTTCACATCTCGCAATTTACTCTTTCTCTTCACAATAATTCACAATTAGGGTCTACCTAAAATACAGTATCTAATGCTTAACCATAAAGGTTTAACCCAAGTGAATCTTAAGTCTTGGTGCAAGGTTGCTTATGTGATTGTCTTTCCCAGGTTGTTTTTGATCCATCCATTCAGTCCAGTAGGATGCTCTGGGTGCTGTCTGTTTTAAAGTGTCAGCCAGTGGGGCCCAAGAGAAGAGCCTTTTCTGTTGTGGCACCTGCCCTCTGGAATATCATCCCTCTGGAAATTAGGTCAGCCCTCTCCTCATTGGTCTTTTGTTAAGCCTAGAAGGCATGGCTCTATGCTCGAGCCTGGTACCTCAGATGTGGATCAGATTACATTTCTCAGTTGTGCTGAATGTCTTGCTTATTGCTTTTATCATTTTTGTGGCAGATATGTGTTTTATGATTTTTGTATATACATATATATCATTTTTAATATTGTTAGCCACCCAGAGTTACAGTATATATCTGAGATGGGTGCCCATGTACATTTATTAAATAAATATATCTGGATAGAATAAAAACAAAAATACCATATTACACTCAGGGCACTGTGATAAGTAACTGCACTTAAAAGAATTGGGAAAAATATTCCTCTATAGGAGAAAGAACATCTTAATAATTAATAGCCACAATCCAAGTGTTAATATCCACAATGAATAAAACCTTTGCTCTATAGAATGAGTTAGGCTTAAGGAATAGTTTCATGAATATATCTCATCTTGGTTTGCCTCTTTTCTATATTATTTAATATAAAATATTGATGTTATGCAGCCATAACTGATAGTAAAGGAACTATGCAATGGAAGCATCCACTAACAGAAGATTTAATGATTCAATTACTAATATTCATTCAAACTTTCACACTTAATTCTAACTAACAATAACTATTCCAGAAAGGATTGCTTTTATCCAATTCTTTCCTAAACCTTCCCATTCAGTTTACCAAACATTTCTCTTTCATACTACTCCAGAAGCACTATCATCATGAAAAATTCTTATACCAGTTCTGCATTTCTTTGGGACTGTAAGTGAGAGTGTAGCCTCCGTATCAGTGGTACACCATTTCTTGACTGACGTTTCAATAGCCAATAATTGTGCAGCCTCTGCATGAACTGATTCTTTCTCTGGAAGTTGAGTCCGCTGCAGATTTTATTCAGCCTGGGGAAAATAATAGCATCAAAAGAGCTTATCCCTTATTAAATCCAATTTCAGATTCCGCAAATCCATATGAGGCATGGTAACTCCTCTACTTCAGGCAATATGGACCACTGCCTAATTCTCTAGTCACATGAGCTTTAAATACAAACTATGCAGTATCTCAGATTAGAGGATTTTCAACTGGAAAATTAATGCCACTAGAAACAGTTGTAGAGATTCGGTTCAGCAACAGTAATAGTAAAATGAGCTGTGCCCATCCACCAAATGAGCTCAAACGAACAAAATTTACTTCACAGTTTTAATTAACCAAAGCAATTTAGTATTTCAAAAAACATTTTTGTACAATATGAACTTCAAGAAACAAGCTTAGCTGTGGGCTGGGGCTATACTTAAGCACATAGTAAGGCTGCCTCATTCATCCCAAAATCTGTTAGATGAGTCTTCCTAATTCCCATCCCACAGGGTCACTACCACCAAACACCCTGTAGGAATGATCCCTAGAGAGAGACATTGAGAGAGGGGAAGGAAGGCTAGATTTCACTCCCCCTGTTCTGGCTATTTAGAAGAGACCCTATAAGTTTATTCATTTGCTCATTTCAAATAATATTTATTTTTATCTGCCTCTTTAAATGCCTTATAAGCCATTTGGAGGGATTGTTTATTCTACAAGGAAGGATGTAAATAATTGGAAACTGTACACAGGTTAAGTCCTGTTGAGATGAAAGCAGAAACCAGGGCAGGAACCCAGACCACTAAGCCATGGATCTATATCGAAACGATGGCTAGAACAGCTGTGCCACTCACCGGTAAGAAGGGATCTGTGTGACCATTAGCAAAGGTGCAGAAGCACTGCTTTCCTTTTTCACCTTCTGCTTCCAATTTACTTTGCTTTTATTTTTGGGACTGACCCTCTCCACTGTCACATTCTTTACAATGTCCTCATCTCCTTCGTGAGCAGTAGCTGCATGTCCTTTTTTCACAGTGCCAGGAGGGGAATGTGCCTCACAGTAAGCAGTTTTGCGCACAGTAAACGTAGTACCGTTGAGACTGGTCTCCCTCATGGGCTCAATCTTCATGAAGAGACCAGCTCTCTGGGCACAGGTAACATGGAAAGCAGTGTAGCAGTTCATTTTATGGCACTGGATGGCTGCCCCCTTGCCCTTCTGCTTGCAGATGTAGCAAGTTAATTTCCAGCGGGCAGGCGGGATATTTTCTATTCCCTCAATGGGTTCCAGAAATACAGTGTTTGCAAAACAGATTTCTGGGATCCAGATGGCACAAACAACGTGAGCCCAGTGACCATCACTGGTCTGTTTGAATGCTCCACCTTTGTTTGGACACAAGACACAATCAACAGGGTGGGAAGGGGATTGTAAACAGCAGCGACAAAGCCATTGTCCCTCAGGGATGTAAGGAACTCCATAACACTCCTGGTGCACAGCCAAGTTGCAAATGTCACAAAATAAAATGACATTGCTGTTATGACATTCATCATCCATGCAAACACAACAAACAGCATCCTCATCTATCATAGTCTGCTGGGCTCCATTATTACGACTCTCCAAATACGACTCTTTCTCCAGACGATCCAGTAGCAATTCAAAAGTCTCTGCAGAAATTGACCCATACCCATCACTCTTCCTTTTATCATTGATCATGTCAAGCCAGGCCAAATCCTCCTCATCCAAATCATACTCAACTTCAGCGTCAACATCCTCGAGTGGTTTCTCAATGTACTGGTAGTAAGCTGAAGATAAGGGTGGTGCATCCAGCTGGCTGAAAGAGTCAATCATGCGAAAGCTGGGCTGTGGTAGATGAAAAGATGCTCCCGAAGCATGTTTGGTGCATGTCTCCTTTTTTTTACCTTTGCACTGATTTTTCTTAGATTTTGAAGGGAAAAGGGGTTGTTCGCTGTTTTCTTTGTTACTGTTGCATTCTGTGATGTCCTGGGCGGTTAGCTCATCCTCAGTGATGATCTTTAGAGGATCATAAATGCTGATGCGATGGAGACGGCCATCAATATCGACTTCCACTATTCGCTGAGCCTGGGCGTACGTCAGGGTCTCTCGGGTAGGTGAGCATTTCAAACTGTACGGTGAAGGAGAACGTCTTCCCTCTAAAGTCTGCCGGGACCTCCTCCGAGGTTTCCTCATAGCAGCAAGTTAGAAAATCTATAGGATAGTACAACAGAAAATAGTTTGAACACCACTATATTCAAGCATGTGCACATCATTTTAGTACATGGAGGCTAACTCATTATCTGATGAATTGCTTGGAGTGATTTCTAATTGGTGGTACTTAGAAACAAATCACACCCAACTTACTTAACCATAGTTTATTGAATAAAGCACAACTGGCCAAATTTTGATAATATACTGTATAAGCTATAAACCAGGGGACTCTATAGACGCCAGATAGTTTGTTTAGAAAACCTACATGGCGGCTTATCTTTACATGATCATCCTAAGTGGCTCACAAATGACATCTAACAAAAATAGAATAAATATGATCAACTAAATCTAGAACAACACTTTATATCCCAATTTCAGTGAAACAACATCCGATCAAGCCTACAGTTACCCTTGCATTTGCTAACCTCACTTCTATCCTAGTGCATTGCTGGGGTGAAAAGCTAGAGCTTCATAGCCCTGCAGGATTTTCACGAAGTCACAGGAACCAAAATTATTAATATATATTCACACAAGAAATCTTGCAAGATTATCAATATTATTTAAGTGGTTAGCGATTCCCACAGCGACAAGATTCACATAATACTCTACATCAAAGCCAAGCAAACCAAATTATGATTGTAACACAAGCTGGGATCCAGGCAATAAACAGGTTTTATTTAATAATATATCATCTCACTTCCTTCAAAATCAGTCTCTCCTGACATTTTTGTAATATTCCTGAAGTTTTTGTAATATTATTTGTAATATCACAATATTCTTGGGGTTTAAGGCTGCAGATGCTTCAAAGCATGCCAATTCTTTTTACAAATAAATGAGAATAACTAAACTATTGGAGCAGCCATAATATTCAAATGGGTATGGCTATCTTTTGGACATTAGAAATTGAATTTCTTTGCTACACTAAAGAACACAGCTAAATATTTTAACCTAAAAAATCATTAATACCAACCATGGCTAGATTAAAACATCTAATCTTCAAATCATGATTCCCAAGGCTAGTTTGTTTAAGATACATATTCATAGTTATGATGCTACCTATTCTAGGCAACATAGAATGTTGCAGCTAACTTCAACTGGATGGTTTCCAAATACCTCCTTTCCTAACCAGACAGCAAATCAGACTTGCTGTGGCTTGTATATATATTACACTAAACCAGTTTGTCTTAGGTTCCAACATCACAGCAATCTACATTTAATTTAAAGCATAAGCAAATGTTTTCAAACTCTTTACAATTGAGAAGCTGACTCCTTGTAACTAAAAGAAAACTTAGTATTAAATGTGAGCAAAACCTTTTAATCAAAACAAAACATGAAAATTAGGAATTATACTTTTTGAGTAGAATCTAAGTGAAGTTTGACTGTGATGTTTGAAGCACAGTAAACACTATGGAATAAAATAACAGTGCCAAACAGCTATTGTCAGATAAGAACATTTCTGTTAAAACAGAAATCTGCTAATGTAGATTGGCCTACAGTTTGGTTTTGCACAAAAAGCAAATCCTGGCTCCCAGGCTTATTATTTTGAAAGGTGTAATCATTATTCAGGGGGAATTTAATTTAAATAAATGAGCTTTCTAAAGCTGCCAAACCATTAGAAGTAGAAAAACCTTTAAAAACTAATGCCAAGACAAATATGTGAATACAGACATAGGGATTTTTTTCTACATCAATAAGTATTATATTGGGTTTTTTTAAAAAGCAGTTCATAATAAGCTATGGTGTTACTAGTAGAAAACAAACATTTTGGTCACTAACTTGTAACTTCTGAACTTAATGTAACTGTTTTTCCAAGGGAAAAAGGATTGCCAGAATGTCTATGGAATCCAAGCTTTTCATTTTTGTAACTACATATAATCACAAAATAGTTTAGCTAGATTAAACATAAAATGTTCAGCATACACAGCACCCTGAAAGACAAAGAAAGCATCAACTACCACTTTATTGTATACAGGTACATACTGTTATAAAAAAGGATTTTTTTGCATATTTTGGCAGATATTCTTTTTAGGAACTTTTTAATCCTATTTACAGCAGCAGTTACACATACATTGCTTGTTTAGGCAGAAAATTACCATGGGACATTATCAATAATACAGATTTCCCAGAAAATTTTGAACTGCGAAACTTTCTGCTGCTTTAAATCAAGCGAGATCCAATCTCACATTACTGACTTCTGTTTAATATTGTCATTTTACTTCCATTTAATAAACATATAAAAAGTATCCTCCACCAATACTCATAGCATATAAAGATTTCTCCTATAGCTAAAAGTATCATAATTGATTTGGAAATATCTAAATATGATGTGATTTCCATATTTCACCCCCTCCATCTCCAAAAGGGGAAAATCCATTTCCAAAAGATTATGTTGAAAATTAATGTTCTGCTTTAGGATTCTACTACCTCAGCAGATGGCAGCACTGAGCTAAAGTAGTTTACTCTTAGAAGTGCTAAAGTGCTACTCTAGAGTGGTGGCCTCTTCAGTCTGTCTGTCTGTCTGTCTCTTTCCATCCTACTATCCTATTTATATGACCATCCATATCACAAACCATGATTCTCTGCAGTATCCAAAAAAACCCATAAAAGGGCAATATTAAAAATATTCTACAATATAAAAAATATTATTATTAAAAGGCTAGAGGAGAATGTTAAATGTTACAAACAATATAGCCAATCATTAAATCACCAGTTAATACTGTATGAGAACCACAATGGAATTTAAGGTAATTAAGATGGGAAACTGAGAAAAGAAGGTACTTTTATCACATAGTCACAAAAACTGCCTGTATATTGTCATCAAGGGTTAAATTCAATAAGAGAATGTCTTCTTTTATAACATTCCATCTTCTCTATCTTCTCCCACATGGTAAAAGATATCTAAGGATATAGACTGAAATATCAGACTATACCAGTGATGGCCAAACCTTTGGCCTCAGCTTGTCAAAATGGAAAGGACGGACCTTGGAGGTCTTCTAGTCTAACCTCAATACCCGTGATGGCGAACTTATGGCACGCATGCCAGAGGTGGCACACAGAGCCCTCTCTGTGGGCACACATGCCGTTGCCAGCTGCTCTTCCAAGT
>JANHFK010008610.1:119979-133052 GCA_036250565.1 Sibynophis collaris | reverse complement strand
CAGGAGGCCCGCTCTGTGGGCCCGCACTGGTCTCTGGGAGAGATTTGGTTGCAGGAGGCGTTCCTGTATGTACATAGTTTAAGATTGCTAGTTTGTTAGTTCATGGATGCACACTATTCCACATTGCACCAAGGGGGCGAACTAGCTTTGTACCAACTGGCAAGCAGAGTTCGGGGTATGTGGGGTCATCGGGCTTTCTTCTGCTGACTTTGCCTCGCATCCAGAAAATATTGAGTAATTAGGAGGCAGAGCACCACGTTTAAAAGGAAGAATGTTCATAATATTTATTTAAAAGATCTGTATGGCCACCTACCTTAGAACCCAACTATGGGCTTAGTTATCTTGAATGCGAAGTATGCGTTTAACCTAACTATCAATGAAAACTAAGTGACATTAATTATATATGAAATAAAACATAAGAAATAAATGAAGACAGAAACATTTCTTTAAGAGGATGAAGTGTGGAGTTCTCTTTTGTCTCTTAAACAAAAATATTCATTTAATTAACAAAAGGCCAGGTGAAAATCCTAGAGGGACAGCTGTTCCCCATATTTATCACTCACCTAATAGATAAAGCAGCTCATAGATGCAAAGAGATGAAGCAATCGGCAACAAAACATAAACATATATATATATAGACAGACAGACACAAAAAATGATTCTGGATGATATAAAAAACTAAAAACAAAACAATACCAGACAACAGAAAAGGAAATGGTCATCCTAGTGGAATAAACATAAAACTATCTCCCGGACAGGATCCACATCCCCTCCTAGCCCAAAGCCAAGGAAAAGACCTAGGTCTTCAGAGTTTGCATAAAATACAGTACAATACAATAGAGCTGGGTCATTCAAATCCCTAGGAAGATACCGTTTCAGAACCCAGGTGCTGCAAAAGAGAAAGCATACTTCCTGGTTCATATTGTTTAATGGATAAGACCTGGGATATGCTGACTCAATCTGATCTTACAGGATGTGCACACACAAAGGAAGACAGGTGGTTCCTCAAACACTAGACCCTATGCTGTATAGGGTTTTGTAGGATAGCTAGGACCTTGAATTGGAACTTAATGGTAACCAGTAACCAGTGCAGCTTGCAAAGCATAGGTGTTACATGGGCATCCTATATAGCATGTTTTTAATTGTTCATAATGGTGCATTCTGAATCAACCTAACTTTCTGAATTGCCTTCAAGGGCAACCTCAAATAGACTGCACTCTGGTAGTCCAAACATGACGTAATCATGGTTTAATAGCTATTAAAAAAGCCTTCCAGTTTCAGGAACATGTGCAATTGCTGCACAATATGAATCTGTACAAATTTCTTCCTGGTAACAGCTGCTGCTGCTTCTTTGATCAGGAGCTATAGGAAGAATTCAAGACGACCTTCAAATTGCACCTAAGTTTCATCAGGGAAACTCCAGCCTAATTTAGAAGTACATATGAAAAATCTCCGGAATCACACAATCTTTACATAGCCTCTTGGTTTTGCTAGGGCAGCAACTCCAGGACCTGGGATCAACTGCTGACATCATCACTAAGATAGCCATTAAGTTCATGAACTACTGGGCTGCTCCAGATTCTACATCGGATGTGGGCAGGATGAAATTTCCAAGGGCTTTAAGTCTTTGAGACTCCATTATTAACTAGCAACAAAGTCAAGCAGGTTATGTAGGGATCTCATTGAGTAGCATGTAAGCTGGTACAGCAGCAACAAATCAACTACTTCCTAAAGCCTAACTTCAGGCACAGGATCTTCCACCTGGTGATCTGTGGTTCAAAACCTTTAAAAGTCATTAGAACTTTGCAGATGAAAACTGCCCCCTTCCCCCCCTAAGGCCGTGCCAAATTAAAAATTTAAGAAGGCTTATTTCAGACAGAAGGACGCTGCCTTCCAGGTCCTTCCAAGTCTTGATTATGTATTGACATAATCAGGTTGGTTGCCTCAGCCATAATAAAATTACCAACATAGCATTTGTTTGTAAGAAAAATAAATATATTTGAGAAAGTATAAGTTGGGCTTAGGACTTTCAGTTAACATATTGGTCTCATTCTCCTTGTTTCCACCAAATTATTTAGTGCTACATTTGGAATTGTCTTTATCTTTGCACTCTCTCTATCCATAGAAGGTCCTGATACTCCTGAGTTCTCATTTTGATGAATAAACAATTAGTTGCACTTGCTGGAAAAACCTCCTCTTGAAACAAGTGTTATGGCAAGGTGCAGAATCTAATTTTAAATTATTAAAACAGGTCAATGACACTAGACAGCAAATTCAAAAATAAATGGAACAAAATGCACTAGCAAAAATGCTATTCAGAAAGGAATTTTATCCAGTAATTCTCTGGTATCATCATCTGAAAGACAAGCATTCAATAAATTACATTAAAGTTCTGAGTATCAGTATGAAATGAATAAAACCAAAACAAAAAGTCCTGGTTCATATTTGATGCTAAAGGAACCACAAAATGAACACCTGGGTTGCTTAACCTTATCTCCTGGCAGAAGAAATGAAGTGGGAGAGATTTCGTGTTATGAATAAGCCTGAATGACTGCATACAAATGAAACCAAAGTCATCTTCACTATGTATGTGATAAACTGCTTCAAAGCCTTTATCTTTATCTGTCATGCCAATATAGTGTACACGAACTTGGTATACATGCATTTTATATTCTCCACTGTATTGGAACTACTGTTAAGTCTTACCTAGAGGATTTGCACCAATAAATACATTTTCAAAATTCATCTTCGGCATGTAAGACAAGGACTGTATGTAATTTCTTGCCTGGAGGAAAATAAAACATATTATTAAACTACCAGTATGCTTCTTAATCACGGCAAGTTTCTATGTAGGCCTGTTTTTACTTTGATTTTATCTGATTTTAGTTTTTTAATTACTATCTACCTTTATCTTCTCATTTATATACTCAGCATGATAGTAATGTTATAAATAAAGGCTAGAATTTGGGTCGTATGCACTACATAAGCAATCCCTGTGATATGCTAGAAGATAGCAATGGCACCTGAATGATCTTAGATGGTTGGAACATTGATTCATTGCAACATATTACAGCAGAGTAACATTTGCATGGGACAAATGTACCAATTAAATGAGAGATGTACAATTGTACTAAGAGGAATAGACAAAAATGTGGGATTTTCATCAATTTAGATTTGCTTCTGGTTACGTTTTCACTGAACTACAGTAACTTGCCTACAAGTAAAGCTTCTTGTGAAGACAGTTTGAAAACCTCAGTTGGTATAACATGCAGCTTTTGAAATTTCTTGGGAAATACATGTTCACAGCACCTTTCTCTAATATTTTACAATTTGTATAGATTTGTTATTGGTTTTCTAGTACTAAAACATTAGTGAAGTGGTACAAGATTTCACCTGAAGTGCTAGCTGTATTAATATAAGCTTCCTCAAAACTGCCTTAATGATCCTCACACTAGTGGGTATTAAAAATATCTTTCCCATTATCCATAACTAATGAATTGGTTCTTTTAAAAATATACACAGTTCCCTATGTATTATCCTTTAAATACATTGTAAAGATAATTTTGTTTCAATTGTACCTACTACTGAACACGAAATGCTGGAATTACATGGAGAGAAGTGGAGGAACCAGATTCTCAGGTCAGTAAGTACTTTTAGATTGGGAGTAGATTGTTATAAATGGCTTTATGATTGTTTAACTTTGGGTGCCCTTGGAAAGTTAAAAAATATTAAAATGAATAAAATAATCAAATGTTTTAAACTGCAGACCAATGTGCACATCCTCCTAAGATCTCACCTCATGGCTGGGCATCCTGTTAATGAGATATGCAGGGGGTGTCCCCGTCAGACGCATGATTTGCTGAAGCTGGTTAATATCTTAAAATGCCTTGTCAAGGGCTTTGTTACTATTTCAACAACAGTGTCAATGCTCAAATTAGCTTTCACTCTTTTGCTACATAATAGAATGCCTTCAGGGTACAGCATGTAAGAATCTTTCCTATAGATACAAACTTTCAAAGCAAACATGCAATATTAGAAAGCACAAAAATACTAGTTTGTCAGTGAATAAAAGAAAACTGATTTAGCATCAACTAAAGCCAAGTGTGCACAAGTGACTAGCAAAAAAAAAAAAAGCACACATTAGTCTATTTAATTCCATGTATGACATTTCATTCTAAATCACAACTTGCCTGTATAGGGAAGGAAGAAAAGAGATTTTAACCAATTCATGATATTGTAAATACCAAACTAAACTAAGGGATTCCAGATTTTTCAACTTCAGAATGGTATTACAATCTACAGTCCTTTTTGAAAATCTAGTATTACTTTCTCTAAGAAAATACACTATTATCATATTTTTGATTAAAGAACATCATTACTTTAGATAGCCAGTAAATATTTTGCCTTTAGGGAGAAACTCAATCCCTTAACTTTTATGGCAGATGTATATCTTTATCTGCAAGGAGAAGTCAGATTAATTACTCACTCATTGCTTGAATTTTTGTTATCAAATTAAAAGTCACATGGGAAAAGATGGGCAACTTATTTTCTCCCTGGTAAGACAAGTATAAACAAGAGGCTGTATATGATTAGATTAATTAGAAAGGGAATTGAAGCACACGTTGGAAAGTGTGGGACTCTATTTTCTCCTCCTTTGGACAACTAGTATAACCGAACAATTCTGGGGGGAAATTCAACCAAAGAATAAGGCCTTGGTATTGCGAATTTCCATACTAACAAATAATGCAAGTTAAGGCAACTGGTAATTAACGATCAAGATCTCATATGGTTAGCCATATAAAAAGTGAGCATGAAATTTATCCTAACCAGACTTAGGAAAATACTATGATATTATTTTAAGATATTACTAATACTGACAAGAGCAGCAAGACTTATCCCTATCTCTGAAACACAGATTCCAGGTTAGAGGGCCAGAATTTTTAATTGTTCTGCGAACACCTTGATCTTCAATACGGTCTTTTATTTATTCTCAGAAAAATCAATCCCTAATAAGTCTTATACTTTATGTATGTGAATGTTGCATTTATCAGATAATGTATGTCACATTACTTATTCATACCAATGACTAAGCTAACCAAAATCTTTTATCTCAATTATTTGTTTGAAAGCTTTTTCAGATAACAAGATGCTGTTTATCAACGTGCTATACTCTTTACTATACGTGCTATACTATTCAGCATGCTCTTTCCTGAGATCTTGAGTTGGCAACTAGCAGAGCAAAACCCGGCATGCAAAAAGGAGTTGTGACAATTGCAATCAATGAAGCTGTAAGGGGGAAAAAAACCCTGTTACCTGAAAAGTAGACCCTGATTTCCAAGCTGTCAAGCACAAAGACAAGTATTTTTTTATTACACAACATACAGGGAAAATTAGTTTTCATGCTTTTACCAAACTGAAGCACATGCTTTTTAGGACAGCTATTTTCCCTTTTCTCAATAAGCCAGTTCTTCTAAATCTCTCCAGAATTAGAATTTTGATTACATAGTTTTCTTCAAACTGTCATGTTTTCACCTGTTTAAATAGTAAGTTTATTTACTTACTTATATTTCATATTTCTTAACCGCTGATTTCCCTTGAAGTTCTTGAGCATTATTCTTTTTACCATCTACAGTATTTCCTTTATGTTCATTCAGATTTTTATTTTTTAAAAGAAGAGTTGTTTTATACATCCATATTATATATACATTCCTCTTTTATCAAATCTTCTTGGACCGCATGAATTAAGCATTTTTCAACCATTCCTACCGTAGTTTCTTTTAATTTCATTGATGATGACATTATATTAAAAATTATATTGAAATTATATTAAAAATCTACTCATATAGAAAGGCAAAATGTATTAGCTACTACGCTCAAATCTGCTTACAAAAAAGACTAGAATAATTAGGCAGCAATTTTATGATGCCATGCTTTGAACTCTAAATGGATTACGCAATCTGAAGCACCATTACATGAGGTAACATTCAGATTTCTCAGCAAAGGTCATGCCGGCAAGGAATTCTTGCATGAAGAACATTCAAATTTGGTGTGTAAAGGTTGGTCTGAAACAAGTAATGACCACAATTCAAATACTTCATTTCATGGATTGTTAAGTCTGTGATAATACAAATTCAAGTTACAAAGACCAACCTCTAAGAAATGCACAATCCATTTAATAGAGAGGGCACACTGTGTTATCTATTCCAATGACTTATTGGTACAAATGTTGGTTGATAGAACAAAAAATAGATTCTTCCTAGCTGGAGAACCAGATTTTCCTGAACAAATGTAGGGCATGCATGGAAATACGAGAAGTAAAGGAAAAGGACACCCATTTCAGTTTGCACGTGTACCCATTGCATGTAATTTCTCAATAGAATGTGTGAAAATGTCTATACTAGTAGCATTTAATAAAGTATATTTAATGTTTAGCTAAGCCTAATATAGCCTACAGAGAAACCAAAAAATGAATAATATGAGGAACTGGTTAACTGAAAAACGATATAGAGGAAGAACAGTGAAACATCAAGATGCCTATAGAAATAAAGAAGAAAAAAAAAGCCAAACATAAAAAAAATATCGAGACAATCTTCATGACAGCAGAGCAAATAAAAGAAAAGAAATCCACATAAGGGAGTCATTACAATCAAATTTTAAACTCACAGACTCTGAAGAGATTTTCTTCAAAAGCTCAGGGCCTGGGGTTCCAACGAGTCTCAAAATGAGCTTCAACTGATCAATATCTAACAATGGACCATAAAGGAAAATTCTGGGACAAATAAAATGAAAAAGCAGCAGCCCAATAAAATAAAAGGGGAAAAGTTCAACCAAATAATTATAAGCAAAATTAGCATACCTCTTATGTATAAATAAAGATCCCAAATACCTCCTGGAAATTCTTTGGTCAAACATATCTAAGTAATATGGAACACTGGAAGTAATTAACTTCTGGAGGTGGCCACTCAACAGAGCAACGCAATTTCATGAAATCATTCTCAATATTGTGACTTTTTTTTCTATAAGCTGTTATTTTCCTGTTCATGAAAGTAACACATAGTTCTGAATACAATAGAATACAGACCTTCTTCAGAATTTTGAGAATCATGTCTTAGAGACAGTATAAAATTGTACAGCTGACATAATTAGGTTTTTGTTTAAAGTTTTAAAAATATGGCAAGAGTATAGTTGAAATTTTAAGATCAACCTATCACTAACAGAGGTCTATAAAGCATTTTTATTAGCTATCAAAGTATTTCCAAGTTGATTTAGGTTTCTTCCACCTCATTCAAACCATTTCCTACTGCAATGCACTTTTGCAATATAATACCTAATTTATATACTGAAGACTGAAATGGTTTTAAGTCATTAGCAACATGAAGGTTCAGTGTCAAATACAAAAACTGGCATGCACAGGTGCTACTCATTGTAATAATTATTATTTACTTCTAAAGCCTACGTTAAGTAGCATTTTTGAGACTAGTTTTAATATAGAACAAAATTTTTTTGCTTATAGCCCACTAATTCAATTATCTTCCCCAGTTTATCCCAAACTAATGAATTATTTATATTACAAATATATTATCCAAAACAAATAAGAAAAATGTCAAGACAATACCTAATCATTTGAAACAGGAAGAATTTCAGCTTCTTCAATTTGAAGCAACCTATCTTATAAAAGTTGTGATGTACATTACTAAATAAAATAATTCTTATTTATTAAATCCATATAAATTTAATAAATAAATAAAATTATTCTGACCATAGAGATACAAAGCTTTAATTCTTATCGTAAAATGCTGTATGTGTAATACCAAACAAACAAAATCAATTGTTCTAAATAGGATAAATGCTTCTTCTAGGATAAATGTTAAATGGTTTACATTATTTGAAAAAGAATTTGAAAAATGAACTAAGTTAGGTATTATATGTACTAGAAACTATTTTATTTACTGCGTTCAAATTATTTTTCTCCATTACCTATATAGTATTTGAAGATATGTTGTCAGCAATTGATGAACATTTTGTATAAGCAGTAAAAAATACTGAAATTGTATTATTTGAAACCGATCCAAAGAATCATTTGTGACCAGCTACAGAAGAAAATTCTTATACAGAATTATAACTTTGACATAATTAGATGATTTAATTACATTTTGGAAATGATACCACAATTCCTGATTGCAGTCAGATTAAAAGAGAATCTAAGTGTAATTTACAACTACAATGAGGACAACTTGGATTCTGAAGTATGGAAGAAGTTGACCACTTAGAAGAAGGCAATGACAAAACACTTCTGTACTGTTAACATAAAAACTACATGGATATAGATGAAACATTGACAGACCAGGGTGCCAAATAATTGGTGAGCCCTCCATTTCTTAGAAGGCATCCCTCTAAATTATTGGCAAAAATGTCAAACTTTCATAAGGACATAGTCAGATCAATGGTGGAAGAAAGCTAAATCACAGTTGGTACCAGAACTTTTTTTTAATTTTACAAGGGTGTATAGTATTGAAGTTTGAAATATGAGAAGCATGAACCAGGCAAAAATTAAGACTGCCAAAATAAATATGAAGTGCAAGCAAAACGTTACTTCATTTTTTATACATGAATAAAAATATCAAATAATCAGATTTCAGAAAAGGCAGAGAGATGAATGAATATGTAGGTATCATAAGATGGTCAACAAAAACAGTGGAAAGATATTTAACTTTCTCTATTGATAACAGTAAAACTCTTTATTATGCAGAATGTGGAATATAATACCTGATTCTTCTTTGGAGCAGCTACAATGAACAAGAAGGTATTGTTAAAAATCAAGTTAAAAGAAACAGATTTGTTTGGGTAGCAAACGGAGAGAGACAAAGTAACCTGTTTAATTTTTACTATCAATCTGTTTAATCTATACAATCAATCTTTTATAATAATAAAAGACACGATAGATAGAATCAAATCTTTAAAATCAAATTCTAAAACATGGACAATCTGAGATACGCAAATAGGATCATTTTGTTAGTCAAAGTAAAGAATGCTCAGAAGAGGTGATTGCTAATTAAAAATGGAAAACAAAAATCTGGATTAAATATTATAATAAAAGTTAGCATGCTTAGCAAACTAACAAATGATGGTAAAGAAATAAGGGGACAGATAATTTTATTTTCTTAGACTTGCTGAAGAAGGAAAGAGGATTAATCCTGGAGAGGGAGGTAATATGCATCTTAGACAAGGTGACGATAGATAAGGGAAATCTTATGACAAAGATTTTTCATTTAATTACTGTACAGTTAATGACCAGCAAGATAAAACAATAGCCAAGAAAACAGAATAAGTGAATCAGTTTTATATGACTCAAAAGTGTGACTTAATGGAACATAAAATATAAAATAGAACTTTACAAAACTTCATAATTCTCTGTTTCAGAATTAAGATATATCAACGCAATAACGAATAGTTAAAGCAATTGTTTTATGCTGGTAAATACCACAACAGTGAAAATAGGACACTGGGGAAAGAGAAAGTCAGATACAAGAAAAACAATCAATTAGTCCTGGAGAAAATAAAAACTGCTTCCTTGAGAAAATAACCAAGAAGCATGAACTCGTGAATGGATAATGTACTAGGAAAGTTACTAGCCTCGGTAGGGTTGAGAAGAATAGAAAACAATGGATAAAGTAGATGAAGGAATCTAAGTGGTCATTGAAATATCATTGAAAGAGTTTACTAATTACAGTCAGGCAGAGATGGGTGGCATTTGTCCATATAATCACCAAGGTCCCAATTTAAGGACACCTAAGTAAGTAATTAACAGAAGTAAAACTAAAATAAGAATTTATTCAAAACGAATTTTATCTTTATTCATCTTTAAGGACCGGGAAGTCCCACAACTGAAGATTGCCAAATCATCAGCAATGAATTGTGTAAAAGCCAAATATCTTATTCAGATAAAGCAAACTGTTGATCTACAATCAAAGTGAGTAATCAATAAGCAAATACCAAGACAACATAAAATTTTGAAATTATCTTTTCAAAAGTTTTAATAAATTAGAGTATTTTCATTCCCATAATGTTAATTGTGTGCCCATCTAGACAATTTTCTTATAAGATTTTTATGCTGAGAGAAGAATTTAAATTCAGGTCTAGTTCACACATCATACTTAGACATGTTGGACTGTGCATAATTTGGGCTTAATGTGTGACATTTGAAATCACCGTAATAATTTGCAAATCCCAGTTTATGGTCACCATAACTATGCTCAATAAATCATATGTTAGAACAGTTTACTACAGTGTACAAACACAGCCTAAAAGTTCACCTCAATTAAATTAATCACACACTTACTAGAACACAACTTCACAATTGAAATATTACATTGAACGGGTTCAGGGTAGAAGAAGGAATATTTCAAATGTATCCATCTGTTTTAGTCTTAGATTTTACTCAGCGCAAACTTGACTGAACATATTAATATGCTTAAATTTAAGTACCCAATCTTCCAATTTTTTGAAACATGTAATCCAGATTTGTATAGCAAATATTAACAAACTGCATCTATACAACTTAATTTCTTTTTATTAAAAAATTATAATAGTAAAATCTAATATAAACTAAAGTGAAAGAAAAAACCCAGAGAGAACAGGTTCTTTGATGATCATAAAAATTTAAAACAGCCACATCCACTAAACAGACGTCAAAAGGCTGCAGAGGTTCAACTGTATCTGGAAATCAGGCCTTAAATGCTGGCAATAAAAGTTTCTTGAAAATTATTGATTCTCAATGCATTTATTTGTGGTGATAGCTATAGCATTTTTACCGTGCCAAGTGTGTGCCATATGTATGGCATATACATATGTCCATATTATTCCCTGAAAAAACAGGGAATTGAAAGGACTGGTACCATTCCCTACTCACTCTTGTTGAAGCTTATTCTCGAAAAGTACATACTGATAGTATAATGTGTGTCTTTCTACTACAAAAAACTAAAGAAAATACAACAAACACATACTATATAAAAATATAACTTAGTTACTGAGGTGTTTTTAATATAAGTCTTCAAAATAAAAATATATGCTTTGTATTATTTTTATAGTTTAAGGGCATTAACACAGAAGAAATGAAAGGGAGACCAACTACCAAGTAATAGATAAACCAATTTTATTCCTAAACTAATGGGATATACTTAACATTTGAGAAGCCTAGTATTCTCTTTAGGAAAACATTATTTTTGAAACATTAAGACTAAAGAGTCTTTAAAACATTTTAATAACTAGAAATAAAAATGTATATTTTACTATTTGGAGAATATTCAAAGAACAATATAAGCATTATACTATTATTCTCATAAATATTCCCATAAAGGTAAAGGTTTCCCCTGTCCAGTCATGTCTGATTCTAGGGGACTGGTGCTCATTTCCATTTCTTAGCTGATGGAGCCAGTGTTGTTCAAAGACATTTCCGAAGGTCATGTAGCCAGCATAACTATACGCGAGGCGCACAGGATGCTGTTACCTTCCCACTGAATATTCCCATACATATGTATTTTTCTTAATAGAACATCACTGAATGTTCTTAACAATGTAATTTCTATGGCAACAATGCATTTTCTCTTCTCAACTACAGTTAAATACCAGGCCACGATAATTCATTTCGAATACATACCAAAAAAAAGCTTTTTTTAAAAAGAGAATGAACTAATTATCCTAAACCAAGATTGACAAAATAGCCCTGCAATAATTTGAACAAGGAGTTCAATATCATAGCTTCATATTAATTAATACCGTGTTTCCCTGAAAATAAGACCCTGTTTTATATTTTTTTGAACCCTAAAATAAGTGCTTGGCCTTACTGTCATGTGCTCAAAAGCCCAATTGGCTTATCATCAGGGGATGTCTTATTTTGGGGGAAACAGGGTATATCCTTTCTAGTTCAACTTGTTGTTTTATTTTACTTATAGATGCTTCTGAAGGATACGGTCTGTACCAGGGAACAGTGTTCTTCCAGTCAAAAGTTCAGCCATAATGCAGCCAACTGACCAAATATCAACTGAGGATAAAACAAATCAAGTTAAAGGTAAATTAATAGTTACAAAGCTCAACTGAAATATTCTACTGGTAAAAAATTCTATACAATGTTAAGAATTAATGAAAAAACCAGATTGTGTTGTAAAACTAAGAGAAAGAGGTAGAATTACGGTATTTTTCGAAGTATAAGATGCACTCTTCCCCCCTCTAAAAGAGGCTGAAAATTTGTGTGCCTTACACTCTGAATGTAGCTTTTTCGAAGCTTTTTTTCAGCCCCAACGAGGCGCTAGTGATCTTCTGAGCTTTGCTTGCTCCGACTCTCAGCTATGCTTTAGAAGTTTTTCAGCCCTAACAAGGCGCTAGCGAGTGAAGCGATCTCCGTGCTTTGCCTGCCTTTCTCATTGCTTCTCTCTCCAAAGATCAGTTGTGCTTTAGAAGCTGTTTTTTATCCTCAAGGAGGGGATAAAAAGCGTGCATGCATGCTCAAAACCAGCAAACTAATGTGCTGAAGCTAACCAGACAAAGGATGTTAGCCAGATGAATACCTGGTAGGCAGATTTGTTTTTTCCTATTTTCGTCCCCAAAAACTAACTGCGTCTTAAACTCTGAAAAATACTGTAATTAAGGTGATCCAATACACACACACATGGGGGTGGGGGAGGAGAGAGAGAGAGGGAGAGAGAGGCGCGCGCACACAGATACCCACATATAGAGAGAAGTATCTGGGTAAGTTAAATTATGAACAAGATTGATAAAACATATATCAGAAACTATGAACTGGTACCATTTAGATTATACTATGTGTGTACAAAAATATTATGAAAACTATTCATTATGCTTAATGTAACGTTATGACTAGTAAATGATGATAATAAAAAAAAAATCAGGGATCTGGAAACTCAGAGCAGTCTGAAAACACAAGCCATGTACAAAGCAGGATCCTGCATAGTTCTTAATATGGAATGAGAGGGGTTTGTCAGCCTTGGTAGTACAGTGGTCTAAACACCCAGTTATTAACACCAGCTGCCTGCATTTACTGCAGGTTCGAATCTCAC
>JANHFK010008610.1:100750-119895 GCA_036250565.1 Sibynophis collaris | reverse complement strand
CCAGCATGCCAGCCAGCTGGTCTTCACCTGCGTGGGAGCACCGGAAACCATAAGAGCAGCCCCCCAGTGCACATGTGTTGGTCTTCTTGCACGCATGTGCGCCAGAAACTGGAAGACCAGGAGGCCGGTGCACATGCGTGCACCGGAAAGCAAAAGATCATCATCCCGGCGTGTACATGCACACTGGGCAGCTGCTCTTCTGGTTTCCGGTGCACACATGCATGCCAGAAACTAGAAAACCAGGTGGCTGGTGCACATGCTGGAAACTGGAAGAATATATTCCCCACATGCGCATGCGCACCAGACAGCAGTTCTTCCGGTTTCTGGCATGCATGTGCGGTCCCGTTTTGGCACTCAGTGCCAAAAATGTTCTCCAATAATGGTTTAGGCTAATGAAACATCATACCTGTTTGATTATAATGCATCCAGTTCAGCATGATCTCAGGAGCTCTGTACCACCTGGTTGCTACATATCCTGTCATTTCATCATCTGTAAGCCGTGCCAACCCAAAATCCAAAATCTGAAAAATAAGAAAAACACACTTATATTGACACAATTAAAAAATAAATGTGAGCAAGAGAAGACAAAAAAAGGAAGGTGAGACAGAAGGAGCACAATTCTTTTCTAGCAAGCTACCCTAGGAAGAAGTCTGAGATTAAGCAGGCAGACAGAAATGAAAATTTTAAAATACAACAGATATCAAGGATTTATAATACATCTGAGACAGTGTATGCATAAGAACAGTAACACTATCACATTAACATGATTCAAGAATGGTTAAGTTATACCCAGAAGAACATTATGGGCATATATACACAGGTACCTACACTTCACTATCAAGGTCTTGACCTATAAGTTTAAAAATGCTTAATTTCCATAAACAATATTAATTCCAAGTTACCTTCAACTCACAGTCTTCATTCACAGCTAAGTTACTAGGTTTTAAATCCTAAAATAAAAGAGAAAAAGAGAATCAGCCCGCCATATTAAAATAGCTGTTCAAAACCAAGCTATTAAATACAGTAATATCTTATTCGTAATAATTTTTATAAACTGAATAACAGCAACAAATGTTATGCAAAAATGTATAAGATTATCCATAAAAATACAATATTGCATTTACTATAAAAATTTACCAAAGACATACTAACATTTTCTTTAAGAGAGAAAATGAGTGAGAAAGGTAAATGGAATCAACACTGTAACAAAGTTGGATATATAAGGTGTTCCTTTATATGGATATGTTTAATTATTTTCATTTATAAAACTTCAATATTTTGTCTTCCAGAACTATAATATATACTATATACAATAAATGTATGTTTTAATAATTCAGTAATACTTACTCTGTGTATTATATCAGCAGAATGGATATACTAAAAGATAAACATTTTAATATTAGACTTAGGGCAATATTTTCAATTTACTTATGAAAAAGTAGGTTTTTCCTACTCCATTTAATACAGCATTCATGATATAATAATTGTACTTTTTTTTAGTCTGCTCTCAGCTTTTTCCTATAGGAAAGCAAATATCTGCCACTAGAAATTTTTTAAAATGCCTATATGAAAAACAATAATGTAATGTAAGATTATCGATATAATCCTTTCTTGTTACATTTTGATTCAAAGTATCTATGTGCAAGTGTCTTGGAATCTGAGCAATTAGATAATCTCATCTCCAATTACACCATTAAATTTTAAGGGAATGTCTGGTAGTTTGGACAGATTTCAATTATATGAAAGTTGATAAAAGATATGCTAATTAACCCTGTCTATATACGCTTAGGAAAGTCAAATTCTCATAACCCAATTCCATTTTAATGTAGTTGTTACTGTTTGTGTTTTGGAGTTATCATAACTAGTACTAAACCAAACTAGAAACTGAGAGACTGTGAGTTCTGGTCCTATCTTAGACACTAAGGTGACTGGGCCTATCATTCTCTTTCAGACCTAGAAAGGAGACAATGACAAAATCTTCTGAAAAGATGCTTAGAAACAAAACAAAACAAAACAAAACAAAAACCCTGCACAGACTTGTCCAGGCAGTCACCAGGAATCAACAGAGACTCAAAAATACCCCAAAATAAAAAGTTGCTGAGATGAGCAAATTAGTTGTGGTTTATTTGGCTGATTTCTTTTGTTGTCACTCCATATTTTTTCATTAGTTTCTAGTTTCCAAAACAACGAATGGGCAAAGTCAAGATTTATCTAGATACAAAGACATGTTTAAAATATGCCTCAATTTGTAAACCAAAATCAAAACGTATTTTCAATTTGACCCCCATTGTACCGCATGAAAACAAGTTTTCTTCTAGGACTGCCCATTTTGTTAACCAAAACAAAGAGCTGAATTTTGGCTTTGCATAATGTAGTTCAACTACGCCACTTTTTCTCTGCGCCAATATAAGGCATTTCCCAATTCTGTGTTTCCTTCCTGGAGTGAGTGCAGTCAAACAGGAATCACATGACGGGCAGTGTCAATAAAAAAAATGTAGATAATATTTCCTGAACTCATTTTATGGGAGGTTAGGGGAAAAAACTATGTTCCTGAATTTAATAAAATGGTTGAGAAAATATTGCTACTGGCTACATTATAAAATTATGTTTTTCATGCCTGTTGGAGATCTTTCCTGTCTTTGTCTAGATGACAAAGGGGGGGAGTGGGAGAGAGTACTTTTCAATGTTATCTACAGCATGATCTCTTCTATAGGTAGTATTGCAAACAGTTGAAGGAATTAGGTGAAGACATTTTTATACCCCCTTCCTTCAAGTGTCAAAAACAGTTTCCTCTTCTTCATATCTAATAAAAATACAGCACATACAGTACAAGCAAATGAAAAAATGCCATGCACTAAGAACATTAACGCCGCTGAATATAATGTAGAGCCAAAACTGGGCCAATTCAAATTCAATTGTGCAAGAAGCAGAGCCAATTCAATAGTTGTGCAACAGCATTTTTGCTTCCATCCCAGATTTCAGAAAGGACAAACGTTCTTCAAATCTATTTAAAAGAAAATCACTCTACATAATTCAGAAGAGCAAAAATGCAATAACTGCCTTTGCCTTATTTGCCTCTATAGTTTTCTTTAAAAGAGAAAGTAAGTGTACAGAGGAGTTACTATGCTTATAAAACTGGAAATACCTTCAAACCCCTAAGAATTTGATAGATGAGAAACTGAACATGGTCATCTGTGAGTTTCTGACATTTTACAATATTGTTCAAATCCGCTCCCATAAGATGGGTTACAAGGTATCTGGAAAACAGAAGTCAAACCAAAATGTTACTTCTTTGTAAGACATCTGAACAAATATGAAAACTCTACCTGTGCAAAAATATCCTGAAGAATGCTCCATAGAAACCATTGACTTGAGTGAACTATTTTTCTTTGAAGTAATAAAAAAGTCATGTCTTTCTTGAAAGACTGTCTCCAGTTATTTGCATTTACATGCGCAAGCAATACTTTCCATGGAACTGTATGCAAAGAAAAGCACTTGCATGTGCACACGTAAGCACAGACAATCCGAAACAACCTTCAAAGCAGACCTGAAGCCTTCCAGAGAACATGGCTGCTTTAATATTTGAGGAGGGAAGTTTCGCCTATGTTAACTTTCTTTGCAAAGCATCCCTTTCTAATGCTTTGCACAACTCAATCCAGCATTTCTGAGATTAAAGAAATGCAAGCACTTAAAATCATTAATTATAAAAGTATGTGTGGTATAATCCAAGATATGTAACCATGTTTTACATATCTACTAATCACCCTCTTACAGTAAAGTGTACCCTTCATTAGTAGAATTACAAATCATGTGACATCAATGACAAAAGTTGATGTACACAAAATTAGTTTTGTCAAACTCCAACTCAGCATATTCAGAAAATGGCTATGGAGATTCTCAATCATCTAAGTTCATGGTTGTCCCAAAGATGCTTTTTCAAGAGGCAACTGGATTTTCTGGTTTTTCTTTGAAGATGTTTTGCTTCTCACCCAAGCAACTTCTTCAGCTCTGAAAAGTTAACTTTATCTCAATTTTTTCACAGAGAGAACTTTATTTTACAGAAATATAATTTTTGATGTATTTTGTAAGTACATTATCAGCACCATTATTCACTTAATCCAAAAATATGAGATTTGTGCATCTATAAAATTGTATTTATAATTTTTTCTGTATTTTTATCATTTGGGAAATATATCTAAAATATTCTAGATTATTCCTTTCAAATGGAAACAGAATAATAAAAACAAAGGCTGTTTCATATAGGTTCTGGCTTGTAGGTTATAAATGTGAGAAAATAAAAGTCATCTCATGACACTCTCTCTCTTTGTTCACATTAACTTTTATTATCAACCGACCCATCCACTCACTGCAGCCATAATAAACCACTTCCCAGAGAAATTATAACAAGAGAATAAGATTTTTCAGAAGTTAGTTGTTCTTCCTAACAATGAATTAAGGAGGTATTTACAATTTTTCAGTTTTTCGATTTCTCTGAAGAAATGTAAAAGGGTTGTACAGTAGAGGCTATATGAAACATTTAGTCATACTAGTATCTATTAACAAAATCCATCTAAATGAACTTATTAAAACAGGAAACCTGTCTCAACGTGCCTATGAAAACTGTTACATACAAGTTTTACAAGTTTTAAACACAGCTCTTTAAAATATTTGCCACTTCATAATCTACTATCTCTCATCAAGTACAAATACATGAGTTCTTTAATGCAAAATAATGATGGAACAGACAAGCCTGAAAATTCAACAATAAAACCAAGGAACTTTATTCCTCCCTGTTATCACACATTCAAAATATTTTGCTCAGCTTTTCTTTTTCTAAGTCCCAGAAAGAAACGAAAAAAATAAATAAAAATAAAAAAGTTCTGCTTCAAAAAGTAAACATTTTTGCCAACACCTGTTATTCGAATTATAAAACCTCAATTTCAAAATGGTATTCAGCATCAACAAGGAGATATAAAGCTCAATAAGTTGACGAGAGAGACAGAGAGAGGAGAGGGAGGGAGAGGGAGAAAGAAATGGCATGGCATACAAATGGAGATCTTCACAAAATTCTGCAGTTATTCAAATATTTAAAATCAATTTATGTATGAGATGGCTTAGAAACTATTGTTACCACATGTATAGCAGTTGCTAGTATTTTATTTTCCTTTTGACATGAATATATTTAGCAAATTATATATTCTATGATCCTGATAAATACTGACTGGGTGCAACACATCATATTAAGTTATGACTTTGGAAGAAGCCGCCACAAAATTTAAGGAGTTTGAACATGTAGGCTAAAGTTGCTGTCTGAACCTCTCTTCCTCTGCTTGGTCAGAGACAGGTGCTTGTCCAGTAGAATGGGAATGTTGTCTATCAGGGCTTTAGCATTGTCCTGAAGGACTCCAGCCAAGGTAAACACACTGTGGGCATGTGGGTCATTTTTTACAACCCGGTTAGAGGACCTGGAGTGTGATCTTGCAGGCTTCAAGCACCATGCTCCAGGATATATCTCTATGCAAGGTAGGTACAACCAGAGCATAGTCTTATATGTGCCGAATGTGCCAAATGCAGGGATCAGATGTTATGTGGTTGTTGAGGTTGAGCCCAGGCAAGTGATATGGTAGAAGGGGAATAATAGTAGGTATCTTGAAGATGAGTGCAGATTTCTAGGGTTGTGTGGGACTGGACAGACTTATACTTCTGACTGAAAAGCATCATTTTGCATTTGCTGTTTGTTTCGAATGAACAGGTTTTGTTTCGTAAGGTTGCAGAGTTCCATTATTGTCCTGTCTGGTGTCTAGATTACAATTTTATTATTAAGGACGAGTGATGTATTTTTTTTATGCCTAGTCCTGGCCCCAATAAAATCATTCCTTTGGTTTGGAGGAGCCAACATGAGTTGTTGGGTGTTTTTTTTGGGGGGGGGGGGGAGACGGACACAATACCATCAGGTTTGAAAATTTTCTGCACAAAACTATAAACCATAATTCACAAACTACAATAGTTGAGTTTAAACAACACTTAAAACAAAATGAAACAAAGTATATCAGTGACTCAGGACACCTTATCTATGATTTTAACAGTTCCTCAGATAACATATAGTGTGAAGCAGTCCCTTTGTTATTTTTCATTCCAAATGCAAGATTTTTCAATGCTCACACACTTCTACAGCAACAAAACTGAAGCAGGTATAGAACTTAAACTATTCATGTCGTTAGATGCATACTCTCACCCACATTGGCCCCATTAACTCTGCTCACATGCAAGGAAGTTTTCACCACGACAACAAATTTAATTCAATATAAAGGCTATAAATTTTGGACTAGTGTTTTTAAAAATTTAAAGTATACGTTACAAAGTTTTGAATTGTTGCTTACACATCATTGAACTCTTCAAATGACTTCGCAGGTGAGAATACATCTAGAAGTCCAATAACCTGTAAAGGGGGAAAAGATATTCCTAAGTAAGCATATACATTAACCCATTTTTTTCCAATCCATTTCCCCAACTGAAGTATATTTATTATCCTAATCCAGAGTGCCTGCTATGTAAATACATGATTTAAAGCATCAAATCCTGTTTTATTTTCATTGTTCTATTGTTGCCATGTTTTTTATACATCAATTTGTACTAAAAAAAATGGCTACTCTGTAGTAAACCAACTAAAGAGTAATTTTATATTTGGGTAGAACTTCTACCGGCACCCAAAGTGCATTTCAAAATAATGATGATGATGATGATGATGTATGGAGATGTATTGACAAACTTCGGTGAAGGACAATTCACTACATCTTACACAATATGGTAACTTTGTGGTGATCTATCCAACTTGCATTAGATATAACTGCATTAGCCCTAAGGGACCAAAATCAGTGCATTGGGATGTTACAGATTTAAAAATGGCTTATTTGTTGGAAATGCAACAACAACGAAAAATGTTACCATATGTGACAGGTTTATGAAAATATACTGAAAATGCTGAAAATAAAAATAGAATTAAAACTGCAAATATTTTATTAAGTATGATTCAGAGAATCATACTGAAATGCATCATAATTGATTATGCTGAGTGTGGCAAGAAATAAGTCTGGCACAATGTTGCCAACAATACAAAATTGAAAGATTAAAATTGGAGAATGTAGTATGTGGCATTTTTATATAGTTTTTTCCAAATAATAGTAGCTACTTCCAGTTTTTAGCAAACCAATGCTTCAGTTAATGACCATGACATTCACTAAATGATCAATACGTTTGCTTAACAATCCCAAAAATATCATAAAACCAGTTGCTCACATGACTGACTTGTTTTAGGCTTATGACCATAACAGGCAGGTTCACCATGGTTGTAACTCGAGAACTACCAGTTACAGGGACTGGAATTTTAGCTAAGCAATGCGACTGAGAATTACAACATCATATAACCACATTGTTTAGCTAAAGCAATCTTGGCAAAGTTCTAAATTTTTTTGTAGAACCATGCTAAAGAAAACTAACGTAGTCATCCTGCGGCTTGCTATCATCACTATCATGTTAAATATACTATGATTACTGATCGTTGCTAATATTAATTGCATTTAATAAAACCAATATTATACAAGTAGTCCTCGATTTATGACCGGATGTTCAGAAACACTTTGGAATTATGATCCCAGACCCTGAAAAAGGTACTTACAACCCAGATTCAAGGATCTCACGGCTAACCTCCCTGCAGTCATATGACTGCATTTTGGGCACTTGAGCCAATATGATGCAAAAAAATCTGAAATGAATGACTTTCGGGCAAACATATAGTAGGAGATAGCTAGTTAAATTAGGAGATTGGCTTTTTGAAAAACTTTTCTAAATTTATGGGAATTTTAATTACTGTGCACCAAACATTAATTTTTTTTTGTAAGTGCTAGAGCTATGTCATGCTTCTTTGATTTGGAAGAAGGGCTTTGGAACATGCAGAAGTGTGAACAGAGCATTTCCTTGTGACTCCTAAAGCAGCTCATCTCTTTCCAGGACCACATATGCCAAATTATGGTGGCTTCTCTTACAATCATAATGACATTGCATTTCCACTCCCACATATTTTGTAGCGATTCTTCTGAAGTGTTCACAGTTGTAATATCCATCCATCCATCGATCCAATATCCAATCCACATGAATATCAATCCAATTTACATTTGAAAACTTTTAACTGACATCAGAAGTAGTATTAAAAAAGTAATGGACTTTTACTGAAATTCCTAAATATTCAATGTCAACAATAAAAACCAAGGTAGGCCTGTCCTTAATGAACAATCAGAAATAAATATATGGGCAAATATAGTCTTTTAAGCTTAATGTTTTGCCAGTTACATCAATATATTTCAGTAATAATTTCTTCACACACAATTAGTGTTACAAACTACCAGTCTTTACTACAGTACATTCAGTGCTCTGACATTATCTGCAGAAGAATGAAACCTGATAGTCCTTGAATAATAGCAATAGCATTTAAGACTTTACAGCACTCTCTAAGTGGGTTACAGTCAGCATATTGACCCCAACAATCTGGGTCCTCACGCTAACCTTGGAAGGAGGGAAGGCTGAGTCAACCTTGAGCCTAGCAGTGGGCAAAGTCAGCCTGCAATACTGCATACTAACCACTGGGCTACTATGGCTCAGTATAAAAAATGTATTATTTAGAAACAAGGCACAATGCAACTATAGTTTGAATTATTATGCTCAAAGAGTTGACAATCTCATCATACAGGCTCATCTGCATAATTTTTATGGAAATTAGGAAGTGCTTTTATATAACAACTTTTCCACACTTTCATTATTTACTAATATATCTGAAGTATTTTGATTAAAAGCAGATTAGCTGTACTGTACTTCAAACATCTCCATCAGTTCAATCCTCAATATTGCAGGCTTTACTCGAATTAAATTTGTGTAGGATAGATCTATTTATTAAATATTGTGAACTTTACATAAAAGGATAGGCATAATCATTTGATGCATGCAGTTGCTTATTTTGTATCAGTGGCTCTAGAAAGGAAGAAGGAATTAAAACCAAAGAAGCAATACTATTTGCAAAAAAACAAACAAACCTCCAAACAATAAAATGAAATGTGCCTAGAGGTCTTTTAAAAATCAACCAAATTCTAATCAAACAAGATAAGAACTAACAACTCATCTGACAGGGTTGCTTAACCTGGACAACAACTGCACTAGAGGAAGAAATGTTTTTGTAATATTGCGTTCCAGAAATATAGAGAAGCTATGAAGCATTTCACAACAGGCTCCAGAGTTGCAGATTGCAGAATTAACAGTAATATTATTTCCTCAAATTTGACTCTGCTCTTAGTTAATAGGAGAATAAATACTGCACTACTATATCCCTCCATTGCCATTTTTTGCTTGAAGACTGATGTCATTTTCATTTCATTATGGCTGACATGTAAACTTCCAAATGCAAACTCATGGATTGCAGTGTTCAGTTCCAATGTGTGAAAGGTGCTTTGGATTCAGCACAATCACATTCATTGTACCTGTGCGTGGCCCTGTAAAGAAATCTTTCAGACAGTAGTTCTGCATGAGCATGACCGATCCCTTTCCTGCTCAGAGACTTCAGTTGTAAAGTGAACCAGAGTTAACAAACAGTTCATATTCAACTTTGCTCTGAAACCAAATACAGTTATGATTTGTGTCAAACTCACATTTTCATGTTTCATATGTTTAAGCAGTCTCAGTTCGCGGTAGGTCCTTTTGGCATGTATGATAGACTGAAATGGTCTGGACAATTTCTTCACTGCCACACGGAGGCCAGTTTTAGCATCAAAGGCAGAGCTATAAAATCATATAAAAAAAGCATTAATGGTGTAATCAATGTTAGTGTTTTATTATGAAAAGATTATCATTTATCTTATTCTTTTGAGAGAATGTAACTTTTGTAACTTAGAATATGAGCTCCAAAAGAAGTTGAAAAGTTTTCTCGGAATAAACTTGGAAAAAGAATTATTATATGAGATTCACTTTAATATACTATATTAAATGAATAAGTCTGGGAATGATTTTGGCTTTATAAAGAAAGAATGAAAAATCTTGCAATCATATGACTAATAACACAGAGATATGACAACGACTTCCTGTAAACTCCTTGAAAGTCTCAACCTCAAAATTCACATTGTGACATTTCCTAAACAAAGCTCCCTATATCTTGAAGCACGATGTATGCCTCACAGCAAGCGAGTTGTGGAAATAAAGTCCAAACTAATAACTTAACTCAGAAATATTTAGACACTGTTTTTTTCAGACACTTGGAAGCAGTAAAATGTTGAAATTTTATTGCAATGGTTTCTGATATAATCAGATTGACAGTCAACACTAAAGAAATACTGTATACTCATTTCCAAATATTTAAAAAAATCCAGACCATATTTTTGTAATTGTTATTAAATAGTGAACAAGTGCAAAATGTACAAAGAACCACCCATCAGATCTGAAGATGAAATAGATATTGTATATCTGACTACACCAACAGTTCAGTAAGAAATAATTTTACTATATTTGAATAGAAAAAGCATTTGTCAGAATAAAATTATTTCTTTCACTACATAATTTCATTATAGCAAGCCAATGTAGCCAATAAATAGCTCAAATTTCTGTCTGTTTTCTGTTAAAAAGTATCCTAAAACTACTGTACCCATATCATTTTAGCTTGAAATTGAATGGAAAATCTTTTTTCATTTTCCCCCAGAGTCAGCCATGCCTGCGCTAAATTTGAAAATAATTGCTTATGTGATATTAACTACACTGAACTGAACATAGATACATTCCCACAATGGATACCCAATTATTTAATGCTGGCAGGTGTTCTTGCAAAATGTCTGCAATGTCTGTAATGGCACAGGAAGAACTGATGTCATACACCACTAACTGACTTGATTCCTCATCATGCCAAACTAGTCCCAAGGAAAGATCCATATCTAATCATATTCTCCTCTTCCTTTATATAAGCAGGTGAGCAATTTTTATTCTAATTTTCTAAGGATACTTTTGAGGTCTAATATGAATCCTAGAAAAGCAACTTTGAGTTTATCCTGAGCCCTTAAACTGAATGTTCTTGTCACCTTAAAGCAGTAACTTGTAGAATAATTTATACCTGGAGGTATATAGAGAATGAGACTTTTTTCCTTTCTAATTCAATTGAGACCACATAACACACCGCAATTTCTAATGCTAGAAGCATTAGCTGATATAGTTACGTTATCCTGAAAAACTATAATATCGTTCTCAAGATGGAACAAAGTACAGATAGTTCTCAACTTACAATCATTCGTTTAGTGACTGAAGTTATAACAGCATTGAAAAAGTGACTTACAACAATTTTTCACACTTAGACCATCACAGCATCTCCAAGATCATGTGATGAAAATTAGGTCTCTTGGCAACTGCATGTATCTACCATGGTTGCAGGATCCTGAGGTCATGTGATCATCATTTGTGACCTTCCCAGCTAGTCAAGCAAAGTCAATGGGGGAAGCCAGATTTGCTTAATGACCATATGATTCACTTAACAATCATGGCAAAAAGGTTGTCATTTTGTCAAATTGGCCATGACTCACTTAAAGCAGCCCTGCTTAAATTCTGGTCTCAATTACAGTCATAAGTCTAGGACTACCTTAAATATATAGTAAAAGAACAATGAGAATCTTTAGATTAAGTTAATTATTTCCCTGCCTTAAGCTGTTTTGAGGAAAAGGGGAGAATATAACTATTTAAAACTTTGGAGCTCGCCACAGTATAACAGAACTACATTAGTTTCTCAAGGAGTCACACTATATTCTATTCATATTTACCAACTGAAACTGAATCCCATTGAATGCCTTATTTTTGAATAAGGAGTAGGAAGTAAAATCTAAGTCTAACTTAAATCTTTGAGGCTATACCATAAAATACAATGCTAAATTAGGAAATTTAATAATCATCTGCATGAATTTAAAATATACTGTTTTTCTCATGTGACAAAATTTTGGTATATGATGATGTCTCAGATTCTCAAAACTAGGCGTGTAACATAAATAATCTACTTTCTAGAGATAAACATTTGAAAGAAAACTTGGGTGCTAAACCTTTAAAAACTGAACTACATTTTTACAGATATAAAAGTATGCTGCTTCTCGGTGCATCTTTCCATGACTATAATATACGTAGTACTTTTAGATCAGCTGAAATAAATCATTAAAAACTTACATAAAAAACTCTTAAAAATATACTAAACATATTTTGTTGCCAAAAAAGCATGTCCAAACTGAATTTGAAATGGCTGTATAAAAATTTGTATCAAGAAATAACTTTATATGCCTTTGAGATATTTGAAATAATAGACTGAACACAAATATTCATAGGCCCAAGTAGAATCAGTAGGCATGTACATTTATTTTAAGAAACGTAATGAAATGCATTTTAATATTATTCAAACGTCCTTTCTGTAGAATAAAGGTAGTCCTCGACTTGCAGCAGTTGACCGTTCAAATTTACAACAGCACTGAAAAAAATGACTTATGACCGTTTCTCACACTTAAGACTATTGCAGCATGTGATCAAAATTCAGACCCTTGGCAACTGAATTGTATTTATGATAGTTGCAGTGTTTAGGGTCATGTGATCATCTTTTGCGACCTTCTGACAAGCAGTCAATAGGGAAGCCATTTCACTGAACAAATGTGTTACTTGCTTAACAACTGTAGTGAGTCCCTTAATAACTGTGGCAAAATAGGCTATAAAATGGGGCAAAATTCACTTAACTGTCTCTCACTTAGCAACAGAAATTTTAGGCTCAATTGTGGTTGCAAGTCAAGGACTACCTGTATATCATGCATTTTGAATAATGGCATACTATTTCAATGTTTGATTCCTGCCAGAATGTTATCTGGGAAGTTCAGTGCTGAATGTCAGTAATGTACAGCATTTAGAGAATCCAAAAGAATCTAATACAGTATGAACTAAAAGCACTGATATGTCTATTGACTAATCCTACTGCATTTGTTAAGCAATGTATTTGTCAAGAGTTCTTTACTTCCTTCTGATTTTTTTTAATCAGAAAAAAAGGAAAGATTTACCAGCATAACTGACTTTTAATGTTTTTTTTAGATTCTAATATAAGAATATTCAGGCATGCTGTACAAAGCAATACCAGCAATATTTACTTAAGCTCTACAAACATTCATGGAAAATAAAAATACCGTCTCATTTGGAATGTATCCTCCTACTCATTACAAAAAGTTGGAGTGGCAGAGTGAATCTATAGAATCTATAAGCTATTGCAATAAAATGTTATGACTACAGGCAGTAATCGTTACAATCATTTTAAAGATGCCTACAATGTTAGCAAAATCTACGTATTTCCATAAAAGCAAAAAGGAAGGCTGACTCTGCTTTATTTAATGTCTAACTTAACAAAAGTTAGGTGTTATTTATAGTGATTTGTCATTGAATTTGGTTTCCTTGAATCTTCTTTCTCCATGAGGCATAACTACTGCATAATATTTTTGTTATACTAATGCACATCAGAAAATACAGTGCAAAACGTCCTTAGGAGAAACATTACAACTTCCTCTTCTAATTTACATTACTCCTTTTCAACTTTATGCTCAGCCTATACAACCCACAGCTTCTTCCATTTACAAGAGTATGCTGAAGTATGGTAACTTTATTTAAGAAAGTGCTATTCATACCCTTAGAAAATTCAGTTTGGTAATGTTGAAATTCAAATGAAGCCTTAGGTCAGTCCTGGCCAGCCTAACATACCCACAATCTTTGTAAGAAGAAAAACAATGGGAAAACAGAAAGGGTATGTGTTGCCGGGAGCTTCTTTCAGGATAGAGGAGACGAAAGCAATAGATTTGTCTGGCTAACTCTGTCATCACGCAGGGCTGAAGTCACCGCTTTATTGATGTAGGCCCAACAGAAAGCAACATCACCCTAACAAGAAACAATTTTTGCCTGGAAATATCCTGAAGTCATCAAGGCACTCATGCTTTTTCCTCAAAGCCAGATCTCGGTCTAAGACAACCTGCGCAGCAATTCCAAACTGAAACTGGGACAAGAATAATTAAGCAATTCCTCTCTCCCAAAGCCTATCATTTAGGCACCAGAAAAGCAAGATAGTTTATGCATATTTGTTAATTTTTTATCTGGCCTTTCCTCCAGCTCAAGGCAGAGTACAAAACGCTCAATTTGTCGTCGTCGTCGTCCCCTATTTAACCCCGGAGGTAAACTGGGCCAAAAGAGCAACCGGAGGAAGGAAAAGTCCCAAATTGGCCAAGGAGCTTCCACGGGTGGGTGGATTCGGCTTGCACTTGGTTTCCCTGGGTCCTGGTTCAACAGGGGGTTTAACCACCGACCAGATGATTGCTCAGAACAAAATAAGTGGAAAGCGTCCGCAAGGGAAAACGAGACTGACAGGACAATGTGATTGTAGAATAAAAGCATAGGACGGCAGCATAAATCTACACGCCCGGACTTTAGAGAGCCTAACAGAACAGCCCAAACCAGTTCCTTCTGATACCGCAACTTGAACCAACCTTCTTTTGGGGTGGGGTGGGGTGGGGGGGAATCAAAGCCTGCTAAGACCAACTATCCCGAGAGGCTTAACAAACAAACAAAAAAACTGCCAAGGAATAGGATCCCCACCGGGGTGACAGGCCTCGGTGAGAATGCGGGACAATTGCATGCCGGGCATCGCTGCAAAGATGCGCGTTCCGCCCTTTGGATGCAGCGCAGCAGACGGCGACGTTTCCTCCTTTTCCCTGCAATGATTGCAACTTACCAGACGGAGCCGTAAGCTCCAGAACCCACCGGCGACAGGTTCTGGTAACGCTCGGGCACCTCCCAGATCGTCTTGTTCAGCTCTTGCCGGTAGAACTTGGGCCGCTCCTGGGTCATCTCGACCCCCAAGTCCGCCCCACCCAGTGGGGCCGGGAGGGAGGAGACCCTCGAACCGGGGACCTCGGCTCCTCCCCCTGCAGCGAAAGGGAGTTTCCCGCGCGGAGGGAGGACGTGGGGAAGTCGCCCGCGCCTAGCTGCAACTTCGGTCGCCGCGGCTCGCCCCGAGCGCCTTGCACCGCTGCAGCCCTTCCTCGAGAGGAAAGGAGAAAGGACCGCTGCAGGAACAGTGGACACCCGCAAGCGCTCACTTCTCCAGGCTGCCCAATCCCTGACGGGAAAGGCCACCTAAGGAGCACGCAAGGTCTCTAAGGGAGACCGGAGCTGGTTTAAGAGTCGAGCGGGGACCCAAGCAATGACGAAGTCGCGCCAGTCTGACTTCTCCGAACCTCTTCCTAGATCCTCGACCAATCGATCGCAGAGGTATCGCGAGATGTACGGCTCGGAATCGCTAGAGGCAATTGCCCCAATATGGAACCCGATTCTTGCGGCCTATATGAGCGCAGCCCTCTAGGATGGTCTCGCGAGATCTAGAAGGAAGAGAGGAACGGAGGAAGGCGGAGTTTGAGGCAATCGTAGGAGTTGCCTTCCTGGGGGGAGGAGGGGTTAGTTTGACAGCGCGAGCCCGCTTTTATATCTTCTTGCTTTTCCTCCCCGTTGCTATGGGAAAAGGTTGCAGCAAGGAGCTTTAGGCGAAGAAGCGCCGTAATCTTCAGGGCGACATTTCTAAGGCAGCCTCTTTGATTTAGCGATTAACGTGAATTCCTGTAATGAAGTGGGGTTTTTTTCTTTTCCCCAGCTCATTTTTGCTTAACCAGTCTAAATGTCTATTCAGGTCATAGTTTGTCCCAAAGCCAAAGGTGATTGTTCAAGAGGCAACTGGAGTTTCTGATTTTCTTTGAAGACGTTTCGCTTCTCATCCAAGAAGCTTCCTCAGCCTAACCAGCCTAAATTACTGAAACTGCTGGATTTCCCTTTATTATAAATCCAATTTGCTCTACTCCACAACAGTGTTGTCCAGCCTGACTCAAGAAATCAAAAGCGCCCACACTGCTTCATTTCCTTGTGCTTACCCAGTATGCAGAATCGAGTTGGCGTCTCTTACTCTGGGCAAACGGGCAACTTACTAACAGGCAATGCTCGTTTCCGTGTGCCCTCCACCACCCCCGTCCCCCCGTAACAGGATCTGTAAGGGGAATCAGGCTTTAAACATTATATTACCTTCAACTTATTTGTTAAATGTACATAGCCACCCATCTCACACAAAGTGACTGAGGGCGACCTACAAGAATTTTTAAAAACCCCACCAAAAATCAATTTAAAATATAGAGGGCATATCAGATATTAAGACGCCGCTCTGCGGAAAAATACTTCTTGAAGAATGCGAAAATAACACAACCCTAAATCTCACGTTAAAAGTCGATCCCCAAATACATCAGGAACGCCACTAACAGCAGTTTCGGACGGTGCGACCTGCCACGCCACCTGCTGATGGATGGGGACCCATCAGAAACCAGTTGCCGGAACAATCGCTCGGACTGGGACCCCGAAAGGCGTTCTTGCCCCTTTGAATATCATGTCGGCTGTGCCTATGACTTGAAACTTCGCCCGCGAGCAGAATTGACGGCGGACACGTCACAATTCTCTGTCTAGCGACGGCACCTCACTACCGCACGCCAGGCGGAGTTTTTAACCCTTGCCCCGCTCTCAGACCCCGCCAAATCCGGCAAAAACCGAAAGGGAAAACAGCGGGCTGCGGAGGGGGAAGCGCATGCGCTCCGCACATGGGACAGGGGGAGGCGGCCGAGGAGCCTAACGCGCGGCTTCGCCCTCCCATGCAGAGGAGGAGGGGGCGGTGCCATTCGCGCTTGGAAGAGCCGGGGGGCGTGGCTTTCCTAAGTAGTCCCAGCTCGGAAGGAAGTGACAGCAGCGGCGCCGAAGAAATTTGGTGGCGCGCACAACGGCGCGCGAAGATACCGGCCGTACGCACGCGCCGGCCGACCCGCCCACGCCAGGCGCAGGCGCAAGGAACATCTTTAGAGCGCACGCGCGGGAGCTCAGCGGGGCTGCCGTCGCTGGCCGCCATGGAACGGAAAGGTGAGCGCGTTGGGGTTTTTTTTTTGCTCCGGTTTTTCCCTCCCCCCCCCCTTGCTTAATTCGCCTCAGGAAGAGGCTGCCCTTCTTGGTCCTCCTTTAATTTGAATTCAACCTGCTGCTCTGATCTAAATGGTCCGGTTTCTGGGTTCTTTTTAGTATACTTAATAATAGATGCCTGTTGCATTTTTCAGGTATGTTGACAGTGATGTACTTAAGCGTCTGCTTAGCTCTTCCCTTTGTGCGTACGAGGTGGAGAGTATGATGCTTTGTCTCCATTAAGGAAGAAAAAAATAATCTGACGGCATATTATATCATTGAAATCGAACATAAATGGCGCCTCTACTAAAGGATTTGTAAACCAAAAATGATACTAAAAATTAAACTTTCTGTACCCGATTTTGATTCGGTTTTCTTCTGCTTCCCCATCTCTTTTCAGTTTTAGCATTGCAAGCCCGAAAGAAACGGACCAAAGCCAAGAAAGAAAAGGCCCAGAGAAAGTAAGTGTTCCCCATTGGGTTTCAAATGAAGGTAATTGTTGAAAGGTGTATATTCTGAACTGAAATAAAGGGGGGAAAGTCTAGTAAACATTTCTGTGTAACCCAATATTACCCCTGTTCATACCAGCCTGTCCTTATGGCACCATGTGTATTCAAAATATGTGTTTAATCTCTATTAATACATTTTATCAATTTTTCTAAAATAAGTTTAATGGAATTAATCATAGAAATGCTACTAGGATATTTGAATCACATATAAAACATAGACCCAGATTTACGTTGTATGTTCTTGCCAGCCCTGGGTATTCTGCTACTCTACTTTAATTTTCATGGTTATTATTTGGGTCATATTAACCATTTTAGCACTTTATGGGAAAACCCTATCTGCTTCCTCTGAGAGGTCTGAAATATCTACAATTCCTTCTGGATTTGCACCATTCCCCCCACTCCCCCTTCTTCTTGCTTATTGTTTAGCTAAAGGCTTTACTTTATGCAACTTAAGTACTGTAGTTCAGTTTAATTCTAAAGCTTCATTTTATAGCCATGGGCAAAGCAGGAATTCCACATTTTAACAGTGTTGATTTATACCTTGCCTTCAGCTCCCACCTTCTAAAACTTCCGATAGATTTCAGTTAGACTTACTATTGAATAAAATAAAATTATTGTTTGTATGCTGAGGAACTCTTTATTAAATGTAAATAAATTCAATTATCTGTCTATGATTTAATACCCTGTGGAACATTTTTAAGGCTGTAATGTACATACTGGCAAGTGTGTAAGCTTATTGCACACTAATTTGTTTACTTTTTAGATTTTTATTTTTTAAGGAAGTTACCATCATGTGACTCTTAATGACCACAAAGAATAAAATTCCATGGTCCAAATAATACTGTAATAAATGCAACCATTAAAATGTGTCATCAATTGGCTATCAGAATGATATGTAAATAACTCCTGAAGCTCTGTCCTAACTACTTAAAATACAATTCACAAGAGCTCCTTTTTAACTTGCTTCCAGTAAAGCACTAGGGTCAGTGCAAGTCTAACCTCTTATGTCACATCATGGGCTCCATAACAGAGAAAACCTCCTGGGTTGTTCTGATTTCATGATAATGGAAAACTACAATTTTTTCTTGGTTACACTAATAATGTTTGAAGTAGACAATCCTGAATGTGCTTCAGCCCTAAGTCATATAGAACAGTCATTAGAAGCTTATGAACAGAGTAAACCTTTAATTTACTGCACTAATAAGGTTAAAAGATGTCCATCAAAGCAATATATCTATATATGTACCTGAAATTGGGATGAGTCATTAGGCATTTGCAGTTATCATACATCAGACATATGGGAAATGGTGACTAGATATGGACAGATTATTGCATCTAAGTTCCATTAAGATGTGTGTGTATACATATACACATGTATGTATATGTGTGTGTATATATGTACTGTGTTTCCCCGAAAATAAGACCCTGTCTTATATTTTTTTGAACTGTGAAATAAGCGCTTGGCCTTATTGCCATGCGCTCAAAAGCCTGATTGGGCTTATCAGGGATGTCTTATTTTGGGGGAAACAGGGTATGTATGTATATATATGTATACACACCCACCCACCCCGCGCGCGCACT
>JANHFK010008608.1:15045-25750 GCA_036250565.1 Sibynophis collaris | reverse complement strand
CTATCTATCTATCTATCTATCTATCTATCTATCTATCTATCTATCTATCTATCTATCTATCTATCTATCTATCTACCGACCTACCTTTTTTTATTTATTTATTAAATGTGTTTGCCATCTTGCTGCAAGGCAATTCTAGGCAGCTTACAACATTAAACACTATTTTGGCCCTTTGTAATCTCATTAGCTATTATGCCCAAATTTTTGCTGGCCAATGTATTCCTATCATCACTGACAAAGATCCTTTCCCTTACCTCCCACTGCACCATTGTTTAATAACAATGCTTGCTTTTCCTCCAAGTATAAATTGGAAATAGAAGCAGGGATTAATAAAGTGGTACTGCTAAAGGATTTTGCATTCCACACGTGTGAGAACAATTGGCAATCTTCAAAGATCTATGTATAGGATACGGAAACCCTATTGTTGAGAGAAAAATGTGTTCGGTTTCCTTAGCAATGTATATGGAAAAAAAATTGGTCTGTAATACTGAAAGCTGTATCTTAAAATACAATTAAAAGCTCTACTCACTGATTAAAAGAATGAGAATCATCCACATCATGGCCATCTGGGGCTAAAGGGTTAGAGAATGGCTCACCTAGAAAGAGAATTATAAATCAACATAACATATCTGAAAGATAAGTATGCATTTCAGTCAAATAATCTATTGTGACATTTTTCATACATAAAATATCTGCAGAGAAATAATACCAAGAAATACCTTATATGCAACTGATTTTCACCCAGTTCCAAAGTGTAACAGTATGGAAAAATTAAAAGATACAAGAAAGTACTTGCCCAGAACAGTATTAGCTTTCTTGCAGTCTACAGATCATTGTGTGAAACCCAGCAGGAAGGTACAGTGATAACAAACTATTTTTTTCCTTATCTTAATTTTTCCAGATTCAAACCTTCATAAATATAAAGTCCTCTTCTCACTTGAATTTTTCGTCACAATACCTTGGTCTTTTTATTTTGTACATGCATTATCTCTAGGAATATTAACATTTGTGTCTTAAAATTTCTACCAGAAATTTTTCAATTTTTTCCCTAAGAAATTGCAACCAAAGATATACCATTATTTTCTATGCAGGTAAAATCAAGGGAATAGCACAAAGTAATATGATTGTTTGCAATACCTATAGTTATTTGGAATTGCTTCAGGATTCCTTGAAGACAGAAGAAACAAGATTCCCCAAAAGCCATGTGTGTAAATCCCACAGAAGCATTGTAAAACGTAAGTGCTTAAGAATCTGGCCATGTTTAGAAAAATCAAGAGGTAAAGTAAATTATAAAAGAGTGAAAAAAAATCCCCAATACACACAAAACTTTTGTTTTCACCAGTTCATAAAAATGTAAAACAATAAGAATTAGAAACTGAAGGTAGTGATCATATTCAATTCTGAACTTGTAATTGAACATGTAGTACTTCATGTAAGTAACCCTTGCTTTTCCCTTAATTTTTTCCTCAGGTTTCCCCACTGAAAATTAGCCTTTTTTATATCCAATGCAGTACCATACAGAGCAAAGTACAGAATATATAATTTAGGAAAAAGTGTGGCATGTTTTGCAAGAATTTAGCAAACAAATCACAAATAACAAGCCATCATCAATTTCTGGTAGAAATTTTAAGACACACATGTTAATATTCCTACAGATAATATATTATTATGTACAAAATAAGAAGACCAAGGTGTTGTGACGAAAAATTCAAGTGAGAAGAGGACTTCATATTTGTGAAGGTTTAAATTTGGAAAAATTAAGATAAGGGAAAAAAAATAGTTTCTGTTATCGCTGTACCTTCCTGCTGGGTTTAGTGATCTTTTGCCCATCTGACTCTCTAAAGCTCCCCCTCCCCCACAAAGTTGTAATTAGGACCAAAAAGCCCCCTGCTCCATGACCGTCCATTGTTTTCAGAGAGAGGGTTCCTCGTTCATTAGGGATTGCTTTGTTGTGCCCATCACATGGGAGACAAGACCCACTCCCAGCTCCCTTTGTATGGATTCAGCCCATCGGCCGCTCAAGAATAAAACAGAGAAGGGACGGCAGGCTGCCTTGGATCCCTCAGAACTTTATTTGAAAAGGGAGACCAGCAATAAAAAGTCAGAGGGCAATTCGCCGACTCCCTGTCACACACACACACACCCGCCTCCCCACCCCCACCCCTTCGTAGGCTTTAAGGTGACACTCACTGTCTCGTTCCGGCATGGTTGCTTCTCTTGAGATATAAACGGTTCCGGCTGAGGTGACAAACAAGCTCCACGAAGTTCTGCCTCTTACCCACAAGGCACCGCGCAGGGAAGGCACCTTAACCCGCAATGCACTGCGCGGAAACTCTCCGGGAACTTAGAGATATGTTCATCCATAGTCTCGTCGAGATAGGCTATTTCCGGGTTCAGTTTCAGGATCCAGTTTAGCCGTTCTTTCAATGATCTCTCATTAAAAATAACAGGCAAATCTAAGATTTCCACATGCCTATTCAACAGATTGCAGCAAAAACACCCATTTTCATTCAATATGTATCAAGTCTTATTTTAACACTGAAAAACAATCACTTTTTGCAGGTTGAAGGAACTTTAAATGAACTTGGCTATTTTGTAGGTTGATTTCAACAGTTGATTTCGGATTCTCTGCCTAAATGTTTTAAAAAGTTAAATGCATCACTTTTGAAAACAATATATAACGTTTATAGAGGACTTTGCGATATAGACTGCAAAGATACAATCTAATCGATCTTTCGGATTTTGGATGATCTGGGCCTATTAAGCCCTATTTGGTTGCTTACAAAGAATTGATCTCACTTTGCAGCCGCATTTCTTTCTACATAAATGACTGTTCCATCGCTGCTCTTCTAATTTTTTGCTGATTTTCACGCGTAGTAAAAACCTCTAGATCCCAGTACCGTAGAAAGTGTAGAGAAGAGCAACAAAGATGCTAAGGGGTCTGGAAGCTAAACCGAACGAGGAACGATTGAGATATATCTAGTCTAACGAAGGGAAGCAATAGAGGCGACATGAGAGCTGTCTTCAAGTATTTGAGGAGCTGTCACAGAGAAGAGGGGTTCAACTTATTCTCCAGTCCAAAGCATCAAAGCACTCCAGAGCAGAACAAGAAGCAATCGGTGGAAGCCAGTAAGAGAGAGATCCAAACTGGAACTAAGGAGAAATTTCCCGACAGTGAGACCAATTAATCAGTGTAATGGCTTGCCTCCTGGGGTTGTGGGTGCTCCAGTCTTCAACAAAAGATTGGACAGCCATTTATTCAGTTTGCAATAAGGTTTCCTGCCTTGGGCAGGGATTTCGACTAGAAGAACAATCAATCAGAATAGAGCTGAGATCTGGAAGAGATCTTGGAGGTCTCCTAGTCCAACCCTTTACTCAAGCAGGAGACCCTACACCATTTGAGATAGGCGGCTGTCCAGTCTTTTCTTACAGACCTCCAGGGATGAAGACCTCCGAGGTCCTCTCCAGTCCTGATTCTAGTTTTCAGTCCAGAACTTGGGCAGCCAGATACAGCTTTAAATTAAGAAAAAAATATGCGTTTTGTATCTCTTCAAACTGTTATAGGTTTATAAGCGGCACCAGGGAGCTCTGCGTTCATTACCCATAACACCTCGCGTGCTTCTTATCCTGTTCGCGTCATTAAGCGTCGGTCTTCTGCTAAGCACCGGATTGGCTACAGCGACGCCCACTGCCCGCGGGACCTTCGGGGCTGGCGGTCACTATGGCGGCCGCTGCAACTGTTCGAGCTGTTGGGGGCAGTCTTGCCCAGAATCTCAAGGAAATTCGGATCCACCTTTGCCAGAACTCGGCGGCTAGTCAGGGAGTCCGGTAGGTGAGAGGCGAGCAGGGATCCTATCCGACCCCTTTGTGGAGGGGCATGGAAGCTTATCCTTTCGCTGCTTGGCTTTGCGCATCACCGGTATGGTGAATACCGGTAGTATTGCCCAGCTTGGCATTGGGTGCATTGTGGGCATTTAGTACGCTTCAGTCTGTTTGGCTGCACGAAGTAGCCGTCCCAGAGTAAATGACTGAAAGCACTGGAGATACCTGGTATACAAGGTATCAAGGAAACAAAAGTTCCTTTGAGAAGTGGGTTCTGGCGTGGCTGCTTCTAAGTGGATAGGCTGGCAGGGAGAAAATCGCGAGGTACCACCTGGGCTGCTATTAAGCCTTGTAGGAGGTAGCCCGGGGTGGAGTGAGGGGTTAATCCTAATCCTTATTTACCTTTCAAGGCAGACGGGATTTTTAAAAATCTTGATTTCCTTACAGACAATACAGAAAGCAGAGGACCTTTTAAAGATGGATTTAAGGGTGAATCATGATAAGAACAGTCAGCCTTCTTTTTTACTGGGAGGGGGGTGTTTCCTAAACATATTTCCAAGTCTGAAGAATTTCAGAGTGATCTAATGTTCTTCCACCCATTACAGAAAAGGCATGTTTTTTTTCCAGCTATTCTAATATCTGTTTGCATGATACAGTGAATTAAAATATATGAGCTGGATTCACACACTCTGCTAGACAAAAATATGATTTGGCTTCTGTATGAATGTGTGTAGTATTCAGGAACAAAGCAAACTGACTTTGGATCAGTTGCTATGCGCTCACTCAGTCCAATCTACCTCAGGAGTTCTGTTGTGGGGAAAGATAGAAGGGTGTATACCTCATGAGTTCCTGTACAGAAGGTGGGCTATAAATCAAATAAATATATGTAAATTTTGAAATATTACTTTGAAGTAAAGTGTAGCATATTCTGTGGTTAATATTTATTTGTTAAATTTATTTACTAAGCATTTCACTGTTGAGATACTTTGGGCAGCCTACAATATAAGAACAGCAATATAAAACATTAAAGTGTTAAAATATTGAACATTAAAAGTGAATCAAAACTGAATAAGATAGGAATCAATACACATCTTTTTGGAGTTTTGGTAATTGAATGGAATAAAATCCTTGAACTGATTGTATTCTATTCCACTTGTTGAATTCTTTGCAGAGATTTCATTGGACAGCACTATGTCACATTGAAGAAGGCAAACCCAAACTTCCCCGTCTTGATCAGAGAGTGCTCCAATGTTCATCCTATGCTTTGGGCTAGATATGGTGAGTTAGGAAGCGCTTTTCTATAAAATATTCTTTTGCAAGTACAATAGAAACAATTTGTTCAATTGTTTGTTAACTAGGGTTTGTTATTTATCTCTAAAGCATTTTACTTGAAATACATTGTTGTTAAAAAAAATCAGAAGGTTTTCTGCAGATATGCAGTTGTTTGTAAGCCAAGACCATTTTCACATATAGTTGATATCAGCAGAATATATACACATGTTGGCTTAATCTATTAAAAGAAATATACAGTATTACAAACAGAAGGTAGAGAGTCAATGGAGACTTTTGTGTTAATTCTATTACATAATACTGTTGACAAACTAAAGTTGAATTCTACATTCTTGCAACAGAGGGAGACAAATTGGCAGGTGCCAATATTGTATAGAATAACTGGCATAAAGGATTCTATGTTAGAATCCTAGACAAAAACAGATGCTACTGTTAGTTTCTTTTACACAATTTTTACTTATCTTCTAATACAACATTATTTTAAAATTGAACAATTCATGAAGCAAAATGACTAGGGACATATGTGAATTTCAGCTGTGGCTGTGTTCATATAACATGCTTAACAAACCAGCTAAAAATCCTAGAGTTTGCACTCATGCCACATGTACTGTGTGAATCTTGAGTTTTGGTGGCATAGCATGGTATGCCAGTTTATGTTGGTTGATATTCTGGGTATTGTATGCACCAAGAAGATAGGCAATAGAGCACAGGTGTTAAACTCTATTTCATTGAGGACCGCATCAGAGTTTGACCTCGGGGGAGGGGGCAGGGTGGGCATAGCCAGCTCAGTATCACCTATTTCAGGGGCGCCTGCAGCAGCCCGAGCACTCTACCAGCAAAAACGGACTGCCAAGCCAGAGCTGACACTCTGGCTTTGGCTATGACGGCTTCCTGCAACCCTGTGCCAGCAAAAGTGGAGCTTAGGAGGGCCATCCACAGCACTCTTGAGCTTCGTTTTTGACTGTGACGGCCTCCTGCAACCCTCTGCCAGTGACCGTGGGCCGGTCCCTCACTGTTTCCTGAGCAGCCCCACGTGCCAGTTCTAAGCATCCCATGGGCCGGATCCGGACCCCGGGCCTTGTGTTTGACACCCCTGCAATAGAGTATATATAAATGCAACCCTATGAAAATGAGTTGTATGCAGATTACAGGTACTCCATGAGATAGACAGCTCACTTAACCTCCATCTGAATTTATGACCCCCCAAAAGCTACATATGGCGCTGTTTCAAACCTACAGCAGCTGCAGCATCCTGATCACAAAGATGCTGCAACACGCCCCACCTCTTTCCCCCCATCCCGTCCTGCTGGGATCTCACAGTGCTTAGGCCGCTACTCCCTATGCCTCCTGGAAGAAGCAGCTGTCAAATTTCAGTACTCTGACAATTACTTGTGGAAATGATGACTCCTTTGGAGGTTTTCTGTCCCTATCAGCTGGATATCAGGAGATTGCAAACCTCTCCTCAATGTCTTAGGGTGTATCCACAGAGGAATGCTATCAAGATAATGCAAAGTGATAGTACCACTGTATATTGCATTAATAAGACGCACTTGGAATATTATGTCCCATTCTGGACACCCCAATACAAAAAAGATGTTGAGACTCTAGAAAAAGTGAGAATGACAAGGATTAGTGATCTGGGACTAAACAGTATGATGAATGGTTGCAGGAACTAGATATATCACTTATAGGTTAAATTCATAGATTCACTTATAGATTAAAAACACAATTGTGTTTTGAAATCTTAGAATTATCTTTGAATGAAGTCTAAGATTTTTAAAAAATCAAATTTGCTTTTTTACAGCCTTTGGTCTAGAAAAGAGTGTGTCACTGAATAACCTAAATGTGGACCAAGTTGCCAAAGCCTTGGAGAATGCTGTTAATAGCAAAATATGAAGATAATCCTATATTCTTCTTCGATTCTAAAACAATATATAGTTTTGTTTGTAATTTTCATGTAATTAATTGTGATCTACAAATAAAGTCATATACAGTGTGTCCTGTTTTGATCAACATATGTACTAGGGCAATCTAAGCAATGTAGTGAAAACATGCAGAGCAAGGCTTCTAGAATTCTTTCCCACTCATTTAACAGCAGTGTCCATAAGAATTTGTGTTCATTCTTCTGATTTTACACTTCCCTTCGTGTGTGTGTGTGTGCATGCATGCACTAGGAAACACATAGTGAATAACATTTTGATCCAGTTTGGATCACATCACCGAAAGAAGGGGCATTTAGAATGCAAATCAGCAACTTTTGAATTTATTTATTAAATTGCTGTCCAATTGACTCCCAAAATGATGTATTGGTGGATTTTTTTTCCTGGAAAGTTTTTTTCCATATTCACCAGATATATCCAGTCTATTTGAAACTTGGTCCAATTTTACTGGCTTCTATCACCCAACCAAATAAATATTAGAAGTATATATAATAATCAATTTAATAAAGAAAAATATGTTACATTTGCAAATTAGAATGCAGGACTTTGGCAAAGTATTAATGACATATTTGAAAACTAAATTCATTATGCTTGAAAGTTTACATCTAAATAAAAATTTTAAATTCTTAGAAATAACTACAAATGAGCATTAATCTTGCTTATTTAAAACATTTCTATTGTGTAAATTGTTACGGAATTCCTGGAATGCCTTAATACATATACTTTTTTAGCAATGCTTTGTCATTTTTCAGCTGAAGGGGAAAAATGGAAGGTGCACAAATTGTCAGAAATGAAAGGTGCTGGTGGATATGGATGTGTGTGTGTGTGTGAGAGAGAGAACACAAGCATAGGGATGCATTCTGTAAATTAACCCATTTGAGGTAAATTGATTCAAAAATTGTTGCTCTATTATCAACATTTTGCTTAATTGAGGGTTACAAACAATCATACAGACATGAGAGGTTTAGTAGTACACTGCTATTCAAAAAGTTTTATTTAAAATTTGTGGCAACAAATTAATATATGTCATTACTACAAGTTTGTAAGGAAGTAAAATGAAGATTTTCAGTTCCAAGGGGATTATTTTGAGGGATAGCAGTTATCTGGCTAGCTGTTTGAATTAGCACTTTAACTTGCTCTTGCAAATGTAGGTTATTTTGATGCTGCTGTAAGGCATGTAGTCCAGAATGATTTACAAAGTCAATGGCAGCCTGGCAAAGTGAAAGAACATACACATTAGTATTGAAACTGCTAGTACATCTTGGACTTTTAGAATATATAATAATACTGTGGTACACAATACATTAAAGTCTACCTTTGGCCAGTAAAGGAAGATGAGATGCAATAGTTCTAGATCTTGGTCTACTACTTGGACATCAGAAACAACAAGGATATTTACAAGAGAAGGAAGCACAGCTTTTTGGTGCAGCATTTCACAGTAGGCAGCACCCTTGGCAGCTATATTGCATAACACTGTTAGAACCTAAAGGGGAAGATGGAACAAGAAACTAAGATGAGTAACTTCAGTTACCAATATCAATTTATACTGATAATAAAAACTTTCCTCAAATATCTTACATTGTTTACAAAGATTTTTTGCTTTTCCACTAAGATTCAGGACACAGTAGCAATGTATCTGGATCCTCACACGAAAGCCAACAACACTTTACTGATTAGCCACATATAGTTTAAATATTGAATTAAGCCATAAGAATAAATAAAAACAAACTGCATTCATATGTACTTGCCACCTTAATAATTTACCTCAATCTTATTTACATATATATGGTTCTTACCTGCACTGTTTTATTCAAAAGGGGATGTTTAATATTTGTGTTCTGACCACAATAAAATGTTATTCCAAGATAAGGGGTACCAGTGAATTGTTAGTCTTCTATACAGTTGAAAATAATAATCTTGTTCTGTATATTCATGATAAGGGATTTTACTGAACCTTCCACATTGTGTCTAGTTCAAATTCACACAGGTGAATTCCCTAAGATACTTGGGGGATTTTAAATATATTAAATATATTTCAATTTGAAAATTAATGTGTATGTAATTACATTGCAGCTCATCCATCCTTGTTACTGAAAGGAACAATATATTCTATACTATATCAGAGATTCTTTGTGCAACTATTTTCTGAACTTGATTAGATACACCTAAACAAGAGATGGGAAACCTATAATTCCTAATGTAATGTGTAAGTACTACTATCCAAGTGGAGTCTAAATGAAGCTTAGTATATTTCTAATGGTCACAAGTTTGGGAATCTCAATTTCCATGAAGTAATTTTCAACCAATAACTATATTCCCTATTTTTTGAGTAAGTAAAAATGGATACATTCCCAATTTGGCTGTAACTGCAGCAGTTGAATTCTTTTATCCACACTCAGTAAACTAATTTTAATAGTTTGCTTGAAAGGTCCAAACAAAAAGACAAATATAAGCTGAGGTGACATCCTGGTAACTCAAGGAGATGGTGAGCTGAGCATATCCAAAGTATGAAATTTTCAAATATGCCCACCAGCCCATAATAGCTGAACATTTCTAATCTATAGAAATAGGAATATGCAGGTAGTCTTCAACCTATGATCATTTGTTTAGCAACTGTTTAAAGTTAAGATGGTGGTTATGACCAGTCCTTGGGAGTTCTGACTATCCCAGCACTGCCGTGGTCATATGATTGCAATCTGTGCATTGGCAACTGATTTGCACTTACAGTCCCACATGCTTGTACCCTTCCTCAGTCCGGTACATCCCCCCTAATCTATTGCCCACTCATGCACAACCATGACCTGTATTATGCCTCCTGTGCACCCACCCCAACACATGCCTCTTGCACATCCTCCACAATCAATGCCTCTTGCATACACTCTTGCACCCTACCTGACTCATGCCTCCCATGCACCCTCTCCTCTTCTCTGATCCACACTTTTTGTGCATGCACACGCTCACATACTTCCTGATCCATAATGCACCTGTCCTCTCATGCCATTTTTGCACCTTCCCCAACCCACACTACTTGTGCTTCCCCTTGCGCCCGCCTGACCCATGCTACACCTCTCACACACTCTTGCCAACCTTCCCCAATACTCTTATGGATGTCCACACTCATTTTGCACTGTCCCTTTACACTATTGTATAAAGATCAGTTGTCTGAAGCAGCTATTTTGCTTTGATTAATGGCAGGGCAAACAGTTTCATGTATGTTTTTAACTTAACCTTGCCAAAAATGTCACTAAAACATATTTGCATCAAATTGTAAATACGCAGTTCCAGATTTTTTACAGACAATATTTTAGAAACAATTTTTTACCTACCAGCAAGCTGATCACCTGATGAGAACATAATAGCTTCAACAGATCAGAAAAGACTTCCAGGCTTAGCAGAGCAGAACAAGATGTGGTGCTGTGGACTGAAAAAAGTACAGAAAAATCAGCCATTCATTTACAAGTACTCTTTGACCTAGGCCCGTGATGGCGTGGTGGCACACAGACCCCTCTCTGCGGGCACGCGAGCTGTTGCCCAGCTCCACTGCGTATGCGTGCGCACCTCCCACCAGCCAGCTGATATTTGGATCTCTGCCGTGGGGGGTGCAGTGCATGCTGGAGACACGCGTGCATGCACTGGGGCGGGGGGTCATGCGT
>JANHFK010008608.1:0-10521 GCA_036250565.1 Sibynophis collaris | reverse complement strand
AGGTTAGAAAGTATTGATAGAAATCACTTGGTTTTACCTTATCATCTCGAAGTTTACTCATGACTTCCGTGAGGGCTGGATAGCCACCCTCATATCGCCAGAGATGTACTGAAATCAAAAGACGCATATTTAAGTTCTCTTTTCTTACTGGAGAGACAGGTTGGTTCCATCTGCTGCATCAGATATGAGTATTCTAGAGAGCATTTGAATTTTGCTGGGTCAGTATTTGCTCTTTCTTAGACCCTGCAGGACTTGAGTCTGATCAGCTCTCTGTAATCAGCCCTCTGTTAATCTACTTTGTACAGTAGATTTGTGTTTTCCTCACCCACCCTTTGCAACTTCACATCCAGATTGGAACAAAACATCTCTTGCAAACATTGGAGTAATTTTGCATTCTGCTATATGTCTTATCTCCTACCAGCCTGATCTTGCTCTCCGTACCACGTGTTCCACGTCCCCACCAATGTACATGGATACTCCTTCCCTTCATGGATCTTTGGCAGAACTTTTTCACTGATTAAAAACAAAAACAAAAGGAATGCATATAAGCAGCATGCGATCGGCTTCGCTTTCTTCCAAAGTATTTACAGTACTGGTGACAGTTGATTGTCACTAACATTTTTATTATCTATCAGTATTCAACACAATCTAGGCTGAATCCTCCTGGAAATTGCATTTTCATGATGTGGTGAAAAATCACTCTGGAGATTTAAAAAAAGAGATTGGACAACCATTTATCTGAAATGGTATAGTTTCCTGCTGGAGTAGGGGGTTGAACTAGAAGATTTCCAAGGTCGCTTCCAACTGTTATTCAGTTAAATTTCTAAGAGATTTCTCCACAGCATCTTCACACAACATCAATGACTAAGGATTCTTGTGAAAATCTTGATACTTTAAAATCACCTGAAGTTTTCCACATTTGCCTTGGCAAAGAAAAATCTGCATTGTTCTTGCTTTTAAGGAGAGAACCTCAAGAGTATTTCTGCATAGTTAACGTGGTATTTCTCATATTTAATAGCATAATTATGACTTTTACACATTCAGCTGAATGAGGTGGTACAATCTTGAACAACAGAACCATAGCAGACTTCCTTTTTTGTGGTTCATCTTACAGTATGCAAAAATCTCTCTGCATGCACAAAAATGCATATGGGGAAAAGGTTCTAGTTCTCTGTTGTACTATTATTTTTTTGGTGAACTGTTTCAACAGAGAGTTTATTTTATAACCTGAGATAACTTATTCTTGCTCCTTTCAAGTGAGCAGATGAACTGTTTGCCCAATCATATGTATGTTTACTTAGAAGTCTTACTGAGTTCATAAAATTGGCTGTAAGTAAATATATGTAAGATTTAGAGTCTGATACCTGGACTTGAAAGCATCTAGCCGGATATCAGGACTTACCAAAGTTTGTTGTAGGAGTCTAGACATTCCGGTTTGACATTGTGAACTGAAACATCAAACATCAATGTTAAAAGGTTGAGAGAAAGACAAACTCTAATAGAGAAATATTAAATATGGAAATAGATGCTCACACTGCAATTTATAAAGGCTGCTGGTCTCCTTTTTGGCTAAGAGGTTGGAGTGAGCATCTTTCCTGGGATCAACCTTGCGGACAAACAATGATTTTAACCAACTATCTTCTCCAGATTGGTTATGTGATAAGGCAAGGCCCCTGCAAGAAATGGTCAAATAATAAATATATAAATTATATTCAGAGTTAATTCCCAACATTGCATTTATTTTTGTACAAATGTCTTTTTAGGTAAAATTAACTTTATGTATATTTAAATGTGGATAAGCTTATATGCATGCAACACAGATAAAAGATACAAATTTATATTTTTAAATGTTTACCACTATATTCTTCTGTTTTGACATATCTTTTATCAATATTCTTTATTTTGGTAAAAAAAGAAAGCACAATTTTAAAGAAATCTTCTGTAACTAGTCTGATGATATTAGACAGATTAAATTTTTAAATCAAGACCAGATAGGATAGATCATCATAGAAAGAATCTCTCTGGTTACAAAGAGTCAAAAATGATTTGATGGCATGTAGTCATAATCAGAACTACCAACACAAATGATGAAAAATGTTTTATTCAGATTTTAAAAAAACCCTTAAAAGTTAACAATTTCAATTTATCAACTATCTATTAGAACTATGTGATTTCCAAAAATGCTTTAAAACATAAGTGTACCATTTGTATGTAACACCTTAAAACAGCATTTTTTCTGGAGTGATGGTAATTGCTGCATAGGGCTCAGGAAAAAGTATGGCAGATTTAAGGTTTTGCATACAGGTGCAATGTTAATAATAATAACAATAATAGTAAGCACTATGTTTATGATGCTGTGCATTCTGAAGGTGGTCTGAAGACTAGATCTGAAAGGCTGCAGGGCCCTTTTATCTAAATGTCTAACAATAGGACAGACATATAATTGGATATATAAGATCATGTTCTTTTAGGCTTTACTGATATAGCAAGGATACTTCAACTATACTGAAATCTAAGCATTCATTTTAGTCCAAGAATCGTGAATCTGCAGCCAGAAGTTGCTTAACTACAAATCCCAGTGCATTCCCAGTTTACCCCAGACTGAAGTTACTGGGAATTGTAATTTAGTAATACTGTCTTTGGAGAACAATAGGTTTCTAACCTCAGTGGGGAAGATATAATTTCTACCAGTAGGTACACAAGCTTTAGTCCCTTCTCTGTGTCTTACTGCAAAGTCCCAAGGACTATGTTCACTTCCTCAGCCTCAAGCCTTCCCAGATAACCAGACAAAACTCCTCCCCAGACCCACAACAAGGCCAGGGTCCAACAGTGAGCAAATCTGAGTGACCCCTGCAAGGGCTCTCCAAACCCCCTCTATCCAAGAGGGCATGTATCCCCTAAAATAGGGCCGTGAGATGGTTTTCCACAGATGCAGTACTGGTAATGATGCTGTATTACCCTTATCGCCACAAGGTAATCCTTAACAGTGGCTCTAATCCATATATTCAGAACAGGGGTGAAATCCAGCAGGTTCTGACAGGTTCTGGAGAACCGGTAGCGGAAACTTTGAGCAGTTCGGAGAACCGGCAAATACTACCTCTGGCTGACCTCAGAGTGGGATGGGAATGGGGATTTTGCAATATCCTTCCCCTGGAGTGGGGTGGGAATGGAGATTTTGCAGTATCCTTCCCCTGCCACACCCACATTATCCTTCCCCTGTCACACTCACAGAACCGGTAGTAAAAAAAATTGGATTTCACCACTGGTTTATTCACTGGTTTATGCTGACTACTATTTGAGACCTTCATTGTCCACAAAATATATTTACCTGCAAATAATGTAGTGAAGACCCCATGCACATTCCACTGCAGTTCCTATTCCATCTTCCAGCCTGGAACAAACCAAGTGAAGCATGCGTTGAGGGAGGGTGGATTCTAAGAGCAACCTGCAGACAAACAGAAAATCTTATTTAATTACTAAGCAGAGAACTAAGCAGTCAGATAAGCACTATCATATCACAGAAGCTTATATCGTGTGGAAGAAAACACTGTACTATGGGGGCCTTGATAAATGCAGCAAGAATTTATATACAATTTTACAGGGCTACTACATGTAGATTCTCCACATTAAAATGTATGTAGGTACTGGTTAAGGAATCAGACCAGAAATGGGGAGACTCTAGTCCTGCCTTAGGCATAAAGACAGTTTGGTAACCTTAGACCAGTCACTTTTTCTCAGCTGAAGGAAGGAGGCAATGGCAAACCGCTTCTGAAAAATCTTGCCAAGAAAACTACAGGGACATATCTAAGCAATCTCCAAGAACCAAGCATGATTAAGAATAAATTTTAAAAATGTACTTTTTACCTTAAGACTAAGGAAGATATAAATGAAAATGCAAAAACAGATTATTTCTTTTTTATGGGGAGGTTGTGCTAGTGTCCAGCAAGAGACAGTTTACCTATGAGATGCATCCTACTAGAGGCTAGCCTAGTGAGAAGCACCCCACATCACCCAGGACACTGTTGCTGCAGAAGCACTTTCCAAGAGACATACTTCCTTGAGCAGCCCTCATGCCCCAGCTTGACATTGCCAATGTCCAATCAGGGCAGGAGGAACTGAAAAATGGTATTTGGATCCAAATGGGCATCGCATAACCACATAAGCATGTAATTCCTAATTGGAATTTCACTTACGGTATGATTTCAGATGCAGCTTCCTTGGATTGCAAGAGTTGTGACAGAACATAGCCAACACCTTCTTGTATCGTCACATGAGGAGACTGAAATCAAGCAATCCAATTTATCATCCAATAGTTCAAAGAAGCAGTCGGAGAAGGAAGCAGAGAATAGCAATGCATGTACAAGAAAACAGATTGTTCTAAATATCCCACAAATTGTATGAAAACATTCTACAAATATTCTCTTGTTTGGTAAATTGTGCTAAGTCAGTGAAGAAAAAGCTGTAATTCAGACAATTCAGTTGCCTATATTCAGTAGCATTTCTAACATTTTTGTGCAGAAATTAACATATTGGACAAGGTGACCTATGCAAGAACTATCTCAGAAAATATACTCTTAGAAATACTCAGATATTTTTCAATAAGCAACTCTTAATAATACAGTAACAAGCTATTTTTTTTTAAAGGAAGATATCCTCTTTGAAAATTATTTAAATGTCTTGAGCAACTGTAAGATATAGCACATGCTACAGAAAAAAGAGATTTCACTTTTTTTAGTCATGGAGAATGAAAAATGAGTGCATTGTAGTAGTTGAGGCATTCAATCAAGACTAGGAATACCCATTTAGTCTTGGACTTCATTGGAAGGCCTTGGGCCATTCATTATTTCTCAGTGAAATTTAAATCACACTATTTTTGTAGTAAGGATTAAAGAAGGAAAATTTCACATTTGCATCAGGAAAGGCAATATAAACATAATAAATAAAAAGTAATTCATGATCAAATCTGATATTCAAAATGGCTGGGCAAGAATTATATTTGATACTCACCTGGATACAGGATGCCAACACTGGGATGATGCCCTGAGGTAGAAGGTGTTTCTTCACAGCTTTCATCTCAACTACTAAGTTCCCTAATGTGTATAAACACAGCTCCTGAAATACATTAAAAAAGAGTATGTTCCTCCCCTATGTTCACTCTAATCTAACTGCAACTTTATGAACAAGAACCTCAAACAAGAGTAAGATTAGTAAATATTTGGAAATTTAAATTTCACTTCTGGTTTAACAGAAGTAAGAGCTATTAAGCAGAAGAATCCATCTTACCATGAGAGCTACACTGTGTCCAGAGAGGTAAGTCAGGAGATAAGAGGTTGCTGGCAAGCATGCTTCGACCACAGCAGGATCAGTAGACAGTGAAAGTTCGTGTAAACAGCAAGCTGCATCCATCTGCAGATTGGCTAGATTGCTGGTAAATAGGCCAATCAGCACAGACATATTTCCCTCCAACCTATCAATGAAAACATATATATTCTCCTGCTACACTGCATCCTTGTTGGATATGTCTAAGCAAAGGAAAGCAATGCCCAATTGAAAGTATCCTATGGTAGTAGAACAGTTACAGGTAACCTAACTCTTGTCAGCCCTTCATGCTAGTCCAGACAAGAAGCATAAACTATGAGTATTAATAATAGCTATATTATAAGGCTACAATAACAAATCTGAAAGTATTACAAGTCTGAAAGTATTTCTCGCCTCCTTTACTTTCCAGAAAACTAGCAAGGATCTAGTACCTTCTGTCTTTCAAGATTATTCCTATATACCATTACAACCCAAGAGGCCAGGATAAGCAAAAGTGAATCGCATTTATGGAAGCAGAACAACAACAAACCTGACTGCATTTATTCTCCTCCCCAGAACTGGAATAGAATACAATGTGTACATTTTTGAACATAGATCATAAAGTTTAAAGATTTGGTTTGTGTTTCCTCTTCCAAATTTGAGTTATCTGTTGCAAGTTTGAAGTATATCAGCCAGGTGGAACAAAGAGGAAAAACAGTACTGCTGGGGCTGCAAAGTGCCTCCCCATTCATAACATTTATTTCTGAAGCTGTTGATTTTTTTTCCTATGTAAGAAAAGGCAAAGGAACAAAATTATCTACCTTCAAAACACTGAACAGTTGTAGGTTTAGTAGTTCAACTTCTTAACCCTTGTATAAATCAGAATTGAATTCCTAATTCTGACCTGCTAAAACAAAATTAATATCTAATCTCTTAGTGAGGACTGAAAATTAATTATAATTAACCAAGAAAATGGTGCTCCTCTACATATTAAATGTGAATGTTTTGTAATTAAGTGTTTATATACAAACTTTTAAATTTTCTCTTTCTTTGCCAAGCAAAATAGTGTTTCCACATTGCAAGTTATTAGGAAAGGGGAAAATTTATTTTCAAATGTTACAAGATTGTACACACTCATCCATGTATATACAAAATATCCTGTAGAAATTAAAAAATCCTCCGGTGTGGCAACAGAAAGTTACAAAAAATATTAAAAAGAAAACTTGTAAATGCTACTATATTGTTTGCCCAGTAAATGTTATTTTGGCAATCATTTATAGAATCAAAATGAAAAAGTAATGAATCTTGTGAAGAGAAAAACAAAATCAACCAAGTATTATGTCTTGCAGGAATGGCAGAGACAGATGTAAATATTTAGGAAGAAGGGACCAAAGCAATGCCTTTCTTACCAAGTAACCAAGAAAGGCAGACTCCTGTTGGTATATCTTTATATTTTTCTTTTTAGGAAGGTTTTTACCAGTATTGCTTCCTATTCCAGACTGTTAACCAGATCAAATGCAAACACTTGATTTAGAGGGAAAATTAAACTTAATATCCCTTAAGTTCCAACAAATTCCTTTAAACTCTATTTGCTCACTCAGTGACAAAGTTATAATACATATAAAATTTACTAACAAATGCAGACTTTAAGACTAAATGCAGAAAAAAGGCTGTAGTACTTTCAATGATATGCTCTGCTTTGAAAGACACACATTAATGATGCCTTTTGAATTCAACAGGAAAATTTCCTGAAAGCTCTAAAACTATTAAACTAGTAATACTCTTAAATCTAGACACTGAAACAAATAAGCCAAATGCTCCTGAATCTAGACATTGAAATAATGACCCATATCTTACCAAACAACCAAATCAGCCACTTCCCAATGGTTATATGTAAGCTATTCACTAGCATATACGGTAGGTCAAGATCAAAGCCTTTGAGGCACCATGTTATCTAGCATGTTGCCTTCTGAAAACAATCCAGCTGGGGAAAAAGGCTGTGGGAAAAGCCTCTTACCCAGATAAATGTGACAGCATAAAGTCTAGTTGATTCTATTGAACCAAAGAAGCAATTTATACTAGTATCGTTCTATAATGGAAGTGTACATCAGCTAACCTGATAAATTTCTGCTGGATTTCTTTGTATTGAAGTCCTTGTCGAAGAAGTTGCATAGAGGCTGTTCTGTCTTCTGTTCCTCTCTGGATTTTTTTTAAAAGTTGTGAAACCTGCCAATGAGCAATACTGAATCAACACAAAACTTTACAGAGAAACCAAACCTGAGATGGAAGCTTATTTTTATTCTACTTCATATGGAAGGCAAAAATAAACCACATTTTGCAACAGGAGAGAGACTTTTTTTGACAAGAAAACAAATGGATCATAGAACAAATCAATCCAGAATTTTCACTTAAGGAATAAATGACCACTTAAATGAAAATCAAGATCGCTCTAGCTAAAGCATGAATGACTGTCCAAAATGGATCAACTCATTAACAACTGCAGCTGGCATACCAGAAATATTGATAAAACCTTTGCTCGCCATCATTTGTAAACCTAAAGATGCCTCTGTTCAGTAGTGAATACAGGTAGTCCTCAACTTACAATTCATTTAGTGATTGTTCAAAGTTACAATGGCACTGAAAAAAGTCACTTATGACCGTTTTTCACACTTATGGCCACTTCAGTATCCCTACGGTCATGTAATCAAAATTCAGATGCTTGGCAACTGACTTGTATTTAAGACGATTGCAGTATCCCAGGGTCATGTGATCCCTTTTGCAAACTCTGACCAGCAAAATCAATGGAGAAGTCAGTTTCACTTAACAACTGTGTAACTAATTTAATAACTGCAGTGATTCACTTAACAACTGTGGCAAAAAAGGTTATAAAATGGGGCAAAATTCACTTAACAACCATAATACTGGGAATGGTGAAAAGAAAGAGAGAAGCAAAGTAAGCAGACTTGATTGTAGCAATGATGCGTGCACTGTTGAAAGACTGAAGGACCAAGTAGAGAACACATCACCCTGGAGAAGGTCTATCTATGTAGTCATTACTTTTACTTTTATTTATTTTATTTTAGAAAATTTATATTGCTGCCTATGCAACTCAAGGCGGCTCACACAGATATTGACACTGACTCATGATAACATCTGATAGCATCAATCACTCTTTATGAATGCTGAAGGGAGGGCATTAAAGCAATCTCTGGAGAACAGCCACCAGTACTTTAGGTAGGTTTCCAGAAAGTTGATAACCCAAAGACTGGAACTGAATATACTGCAGTGAATTCCAATTCATTTAGTGACGTATATCTTACCTCTTCCTCTGATAAAAGAGCTGCTGTCTCATCATCCATTTCAACTTCTCCATCGGATGACTTGTCTTCACATAAACGCCGCTTACTGAACAACTGTTTTAGCTTCCGAGCACTTCTCAGAGCTGTAACAAAACTGTAAAATTATCAAAGTGCCCTTGTATAAAAGGAAGAGTGAAAAGAATTAATGCTGTTATACAAAGATTACACAGCAGTTCAATTATATAAAAATGCACTTGACAAGGGAAAGTATAATTAAAGCTTAAAGAAGTTTATATAAATGAATCAAAAATGGATATCTTTTGAGACATTTAGTAAGTTTGACTATTTTTTTTTTAATATTACTAAGCTAAAAGTTTGGATGGAATCATGCTAAAATGACAACATACATTAAGTGGGATAAAAAATAATGAATTGCCTCAGTTCAAAACTAAATAAGGAAATTAGAAACCCAGTTACCTGCTTCTTTCTCTCTCCGCCAAGTTCTCAGGTGCTCAGCACTGCATCCATGTGAGAGGTAACAACTTCTCTTCCAGCTTTTCAGACCAGCCGTTCCAGGCACCGAAGCAGCCATCATGAAAACCCGAGAATGGACGAATAGAAACTGTCCTGACTAGAGGGATATTTAGTTTAGATTGGGAATGTATCTCCTTAAGAGATTGAACTCTGGAAAATGTAGTCTTTATGTCATGTAGTCACTGGGAAATGTAGTCTTTGTGACATGTGATAGCATCTGCGCAATTGATTGGCCACTGAGATATAGCTCTGCTGGGTAAATGTACCAGGGAGACAAGCGGTCATTTTGAATCTCAACAAAGGAACCTAGAAGCAGCCTCTCAGCATGGGGAAAGATATACCTCTTTTCACTTACATTTAATAGGATCAGATTATGAATGGAGCCTCAGATGAATCTCAGCACTATTGTAAATTATTAATTGAGAATGCCTGAAGAATAAACTTAATCTGCATGAACTTCCTGTTTGCATGGAGTTTATCTGACTATGAAGAGCAATCTAATGCTTGGACCAGAACAGTGAAAAGAGAGTATCTTAAATCCCATCTCTTGGAAGGAATAGGAAATCTCGTTTCAGGGAAAAGAGTGTGGCTGTTTACATCCTCACCTGTGCAATTAAGAAGTAGCTTGTGTGCATTTAATTAAGACTTTGCTTTGTCATTGGAGTGAAAAAAGTTTGCATTCCTTCTCTTTGCATCCCAAATGCCCTTTGAATTTAACTGAGAACAGCTGCCCTGGCAGTAAGACTTTGTTTAAGTAAAGAGTTAAAAGTTCTCCTTGCTTGGAAAGAGAAAGACTTTGTTGAGTTAACTAAGAAATTTGGTAGTGCTAAAGGGCCCCCAGGAACTGCATGTTTGAATCTTCTTTGCAAAGATTTTGTGTGTATTACCTCCCAGTAAAGGAAAGCCAGTTCATTTACATCATAAAACAGAAGGAATTTCTTTACAATGCTAACAAGGAAGACCAAGGAAAACCCCAGTTTTGCAGAGAATTTGAGTTACTAATTTCGCGGTTTTCTTTAACTCTTGTTTGAAATACTGGAAAGGCAAAATCCCTTTTTATAGTGCAAGCAATTAAAGTCCAAAGAAACCCATATTCGAAAAAAGCCTCTTAGGGTTTCCAAATCGGACATTTGTTTTGCAGCTCTCTACAAAGGAACAAGGTAAAACCAGTCTAATCCAAGCATTAGTTAGGTACAGCGCCCTCTGGTGGCTCATCGTCAAACTACAATGCAGCATTAAAGCTATGCAAACACACCCTAGTGGTCAAAAAGCAAACTGCAACGATGTCTCCTAAAGCAGGGGTCTCCAGCCTTGGCAACTTTAAGCCTGGCGGACTTCAACTCCCAGAAGTCCCCAGCCAGCTTTGCTGGTTTGCTGGTTTGCTGGCTTT
>JANHFK010008603.1:11753-23196 GCA_036250565.1 Sibynophis collaris | reverse complement strand
AGAAATAAAGGGAGACTAGTATAGATCTATTTCAAGCTATTTAGCTCTCATCAGCTAGCCATACCCTTGCTGGGATTTAAACCTGGGCTTGCTTGCTATATATCCAAACTGAACATGTGGAATATTTCAAACTGGATAAAATATGTGCCATGTGCATAGAACTAAGTCTGCTTTTTCTGACTGCTAAGCATTCAGCTAAGGTCTGAAAGGAATGTACACTCATGCTGACCTCATTGCATGTAGAACTTTCTATGCAATCCCTATTAAAGCATGGTTCCATGTCATACAAATATGAATACAGCTTGCCCTCTGATCTTCTCCTGAATCCATATTTAATCAAAGCAAATATTGGATGGTACATCAATGATGTTTCTCACAACATCTGGTTGTGAACACACACTTCACTTAGCTTCACTGTGTCTATGACTTCAGTTTTCAAAAACAAACTGTCTTGTCTTTTGCCAATACACTAGAAGGCTATTCCTTTCTAATACTGCCCCTCCTGATCTCAGGTGACAACAACAAATAGTTTGAGAATGGAATAAGATAAACATGCTATTCAATCTTAGAGATCTACCAATACATATTAGACTTCCTACCTCTCCCCATGCTTAAGCCTACAAAACCAGTTTGGGATAGCATATTATAGTCTTACGATCTGGATGAAGAATAGCAATTAAGATGGGCAATTTTTAATTACCACAACCAAACAGATCACACAGTTCCAACAAAATCATTTTCAGGAGATGCTCCCCAAAATATGGAGCATCCTGAATAGAATCAGGACAGGTCATGCCAGAATTAAGGAAATGGAAATGGCCGAAAGCTCGCAATGTGACTTATGTACTGGAACAAACTATAATACATATAATTCAGGCATGACTCCTCAGGAAATTCCAAAACATGTGGAATGATTGCAGCTACATCACAAGCAATTAGATGGTTAGCTTCCTTAGATATTAATTTATAACATCTATGCCATTACAATTCTTATGGTTCTATATTATGGTGATCTTATTATGGTTTTATCTTAATTTAATTAATTTAATACTTTATCTCCTATATGTATGGTATATTATTTAGTCCAAAGTCTTCCTCACTTGTCCCAAATAGGTTTTTCCCATTTTGTCTTTTCATCACTAGAAAGTTAAAGAAGAATAGCAGCATGAATTCTGTTTATGTTGTAAGGTTAATTCTGATAACAAATCACCATTCCACTTCTTCAATATATACATTAATGCTACATATATGTACGTCTGCTTTAAAATAATATCATTGGATAGGGGTTGGTATTGTGGAGGCTTCTCATTGATGTTTACAAATAGAGCTGTGTGGTTTCAGATTCAGACTTTATCACAGGGCATCACTAGCTTTCTTACTAGTGACATCATCTACTCATATTTTAATCTAGAGGCCTGCATAAGGACTAAAGCATCATCATCATTTAATTTAGAGCATTGTATTATGTCTCTCTCATAATCATTAGATGTAATTTCTGTTGGGTATATGTATACTTATATCTACTGAAGGTGTAAATGACTGATATCATAGATCAGCGATGGCTAACCTTTTCAGCACTGAGTGCCCAAACAGGAATGCGTGTGCATGTGCACGCACCGGAGTGCCGGAAACCTGGAGACCAGCTGGTTGGCACGTGCATGCCTGTTTTTTGGGTCATTTTCAGGCAGTTTTTCGGGCCATTTTTTGGCGGTTTTTCAGGCTGTTTTCAGGCTGTTTTTGGTCTGAAAAATGCCCCCCAAATGCCTGAAATGGCCTAAAAATGACTAGAAAATGAAGACCAGCTGGCATCTGTGCACAGGAAACCAGAAGACCAGCTGGCAATGGTGCACATGCCCACAAAGAGGGCTCTGCATGCCACCTCTGGCACGTGTGCCAAGGTTCACCATCACGGTCATAGATACTATAAAAACAGAAGAAAATGCAATACATTTAAGAAGGAAGAACATCTACCAAGACATTTTATGTATTGTCATCTCCTCTAATATAATGCAAGACCAGTATATTTCATTGAAATGTTCAGTAAAATAGACTACCTGAGGTGCATACTATTTTGATTTCAAAAGAATCACATTACATTAATTAACTACACAATATATCAATCCTTAACTGGGCTTTTCAGAGTCTTCTACATGTGATATTTCAAATAGTTTAATCACCCAACAAACAAAAAGAAAATGGTTATTATGTATGGGTGCTCAGATCATGATTGCAAAGACCCTTTTATTTCTTTCCCTTGCTATAAGTTATGGTCAAAATCTTCCTTGCAACATCTAATTCTAGCATCAATTACAGCATTTTGTTCAAAATTTATTCCAGAAGAAACGTGGAAAGGTTGGTTGTTTAATTCAAATGCTTCAGTGCCTTTTGTTTCCAGACCATTAAAAATAGTTTTAGAACCTCTGAAAAGCATATTTTCTTTTTAAATATTAATTTATTGCAGTGTCTGTCACAAAGGCAAGTAGAATATGCAAGTGCAGAGACTGTCAGCAGATTTCATTTTTAGAAAAGCATCACCAATAACTTCAAAGAGCAGTTCCCGCCTCTCTCTTCTCTCTTGTCCCCGTCTGTCTTTGCTATGTGTGTACTTCTGTTCAAGGGTTTTCTTTACAAGTTGACCTGGAAAATGGTGTGTAAAATATTGTAATACATCAATTTATCAAGTTATTTCCACTGAGATTGCAAAGGAAAAGATGATTGAGATCACTGTATTAAGCTGTTTGCACATAACACCCCAAGCCAATATCACTTCATTTCAAAGATGTGCTCTCAAGCTTTCATCTTCCTTTGCTATCTCAGCTGCTTTGAAACCTGCCATCTTTTTTTAAAAATATTTCTAAAGAACCAGCGCTTGAAGGCATAAACTATATGCCTCATTGAAACAAACAGAGGTGCTTCTCCTATTATTTCAGTGAACTAGCAGTGCTCACTAGAGTTGGTTCTCATGTTAATTCGTGGAAATTTAGGGCAGAATAGGAAGAATTATTGATATAATTAGATTATTCATTTAGCATCTTACTTTTCCATTCATAGAACAATCATATTAGTTAGTAACTTTAAAATCTTAACCACAAAGTGAATTTTAAAACAAAGAGAAATTACCTTAAAAGCTTTAAGGTAATTTCTTACCTAAGGCTAAGGGCATTGGTATTTAAGGGCTAATTGAAGTAATGTGTCTTTACCTCTTGTTCTAAATATGGAGTGAAGAACAGCCAAAGATAACTTCTAACAAAATACATTGTCTCACTTAGGAGCAATTCAGAAGGAGGCCAATTCTGAATATCTAATAAATGAGTCATTATAGGTAGCGTCAAAAAAATTCTTCTAGAGATCTTAACCTAGACAAAAAATACTGGGTCTTTTCGGGACACTTAACATCAAAATGTATAATTGTGCTCAGAAATTAATTGACAACCAGTAGAAATCTTTCAGCAGGAGTACCTTATGATCCTGAAATAAAGCTACTGAAAGAAACAAGAAGAATGTACAATATAAGCGCTGCTTGAGCATTATGAAAAAGATTATAAGCCATAATGAAACAGTAGGGGTGAGTCCTGACCCTCTTAAGTCATGTTGGTCATATCTAATCTTCAAAGCACTCTATGCCAGCAAGGCTCAAAGTCATGCAATTTCTTTGAATATACAGAAATGGATCCTTGCTGCAATCATCATTTTAAGACATTTTGAATGCTTTTGAAGATTAGACGGAACAATTTTGGAAGGGTGAAACTCATTCCAGCACTTCTGATACTTTTTAATCTATTTGAGTTTGAGGCACCAATAGAAGCGTACATTGCAATAATAAAAATAAAGATGCAATAAACAATTTATAAAAGCAGTAAGAAACCATTAAAACAATACACCAAAACAGAAAAAGTAAGAATAAATATGTTGTATAATCCCATTAGTGACAATAAATGATGTCAAAGAAGTTTATTGCAGAGAAAATATTTTGCTCCTTTGCCCTTCTACAGGACAAAAATGTATGATTTAACTAGCCCTTTCCTCACTGTGATAATGTAATTGTCAGTGTGCATGTGTGTATTTATTTAATATAATAGAAAAAAAATAGAGAGCAAAGTAATAGTTTCAGTGGTTTGCCCTTCAATAACTTTATCTTGGAGAAGTTATATTCAGTTGCTGTCGCTCTGCAGTAGTGCCAGTGCAAACACAAATGTAAATATAATCTTGAAATTAGACCGACCAATCCATAGCTATTATGAAAAATCAATATAAATGTTCTGCTGCCTATCTCAGTAAGTGTGGGTTATACCTCATGCAGAGAAGAGAAGTATGTCATAGGAATTATATTTTGTATGCCTTTGAGTCAACGTTGACCCCTAGAGAGAATGTACACAAATCCCTGCTTTTTCTTCGCAAGGTTTTTCAGAAGTGGATTGCCATTGCCCCATTCTCAGAGGTGGGAGAAAGGGTCTGACCCAGTGGTGGTATTCAGCTGGTTGTATCCAATTGGGCGAACTGGTAGCGGCAGCTGAGGGAGACTCCGCCCATGTCCCGTTTTTGACGCTCTACACATGCCCACGCTCACATTTGCAAACCGGTAGCAAAGGTAAGTGAATACCACCCCTGGTCTGACCCAAGGTCATCCAGTTGCCTTCATGCCTAAACAGGATTTTGTAGGCTAGAATTTGTAGTTTCTAGCCTGGTGTCTTAACCACTACACCAGACTGGCCCTCACTGCTATTTGGTGTTAGAATAATCAGCAACTATATCAATAACTTGAGAATGCATATTACAAAGCATGCAGTGTTGTAAAATCATACTTTTTATTCTTGATATTGTAATGGTTGTTTTTGAATACCAGATTCTCACCATTGTCATTATGTCCAGGCCGTTGCATAATATATGAGAATATACGATGGAACCTTATTTTGTGACCATAACTGGAATCAGAAACTTGGCCATTAAATGAAACCAAAACTGTGCTTATGATCTTACTTCAGCTTTCACTTGCTTTACAGATCTGTTGTAAATGATCTGTTACAGACAGTTGTAAATGCAAGAATTGATAGTAAAGTTACTTGTTCATCACTTGTCACTGCAAGTAGTCACTAAATAAGGCAATTGCTAAACAAGGACTATCTGTACTAACAAATCAAATAATATAACAACAACATCAGGAAGCAGATTACAGGAGAACTAGAGCAGTTTTTGCTGCTATGTCAGTTTGCTTCTAGGAGCGAAAAGACCACAGGGCACAAAATTACACCTCTCTTCAATTTTTAAAAACTTTTCCAGCAAACATTCAGGATTAGTACATATTTCTACTAATTTCTACTAGGTTGTATAAGCAGATATGTATTGCATGGAACTCAAGCTTTATAAGGCTTCATGCATAATAAATAGCAACACAAAAATGGTTCAGAGGCTAGCAAAAATATTTTCCAATACCTGCAAGGTATGTTCTAAGAATGGTTTTGAATTAATCCTAGAAGTCCTACTTTATTCTAATATTGAATGATATACTTTGACATTGCATAATCTGCTGATTAAGAAAGCATGATCTAAATTATCCACTGTTCTCTAAAGGTGGCATCAATAATAAGCATTCAGTCCCACTTAATTTGGGTCTCCATAGAGATGTGTTCTATGAAATAATGTAATTGTTAGCTCCCAAGCTCCAAATTAAAATAAATAAATCATGGATATCATTTCTATAAGTTTTCTTTATAACAAATTTGGTTTTTATTTCAGTAAGAACCAAATAAAATATTTAGTCTCATTCATAGATTATCATAACTATTTCATTGGTTAAGCTATTTTACTGACAAACTTTTTCAAATTACTTTTAGTCTTTCTTTAAAATTATTCTAAGATACAGACTATATAGTGGTCACTCTGCTCAAAACATCAGTTGATAGCCCAAAATTGTCAACAAATTACTAAATTTGGTGAATTACTACCAACAAATTACTCAATTTAGTAATTCATCATAGATCCTTCTATTCTCAATACTTAGGCCTGATCATAAAAGTTAACTGATAATTAATACAACATTCTTAAATAAATGTGAGGGCGTAGTTTGGAATTGAATTTCAATATATTGATATCTAATTTTGTGATGTATAGATCTGATCTTATATGGTATATAGATCTTATCTTTTTTCCATTAATACAGATTTAAGTATTGCCATAGTAATGCTGAACTGAAACTTATTCTACAATATTCCTCCAAATAGTTTTATTAAATTTAATAGAAAATAAACTTCTATTTGAGAAGAAAATTTTGAGAAATCATTGTGATTGTATTCAGAGTTATGGTAGTTATCTTAATTAAGAAGTATAGCCAAGAGTCCTGGCTTTTATTGTATAATGTTATCTTCAATATGCAGCTTTTATCCTTGAATACAACCCCAAGGTAAAATATGATGAATGGACTCTTCCCATATTCCTTTTCAGTTCAGAAGCATGAACAAAAGTGATATTATAAAGTAATACAGTGTTGATTAACTGAAGAAACAAAACACCAACATTAAAGTGATCTTTAAAATACTATCCTCTCCTCAACTCCCTCCTCACAAAAATCTGTGGGAATTCTAAATAAACTAGAACAAGAGAAAACTAGAATGCTCAGATTAGAGAAACTTTCTTTCACAGAAGAAAACGCTTTGGAAATTGGAAGGTTCTTTATCTTGATTTTATGTTATTGCTTAAGAAGTGTTATACAGTAATGATTAAATAGTATCTGAATTTGTCAAGTTAGTGTTTGGATGCATCATTCAGGATGCATTTCTTACAATGGCACTAAAATTGCTTGTCTTCTTTCATTTCTTCCCTTCTTTTAGTGACATTTAAGATAATTGGAATTAAAAGGATGTCTGGCATTTAAAAGAATAAACATTAGTTTGTTTGTTTGTTTGTTTGAAAGAAGAAAACAGCTATTTCCTAACTCTGCTTAAAACTGTAAACACTTTGAATCATAAATTGTTGACAATGAGGCCTACCACATGAAAAGATTGTGACTCTGCTAGTCAATAACTTGCTCCTTCAAAAATCATAACCATTGAAAAAAAATCTGACTCAAGTAAAGCAAGTATATTTCTTCTCCTATACCTCAGAACTGGGTGGAATCTACTTTCCCCACATTACAGTACTCCTATAGTATAGGTCCGGATCTTGCGAACCGGTAGTAGCGGTGGTAAGAGGCTCCACCCACCTGCACGGATATCATCATGGATGCTCTGCGCATACGCAGAAGCTCTGGGGGCGAGCAAAGTGACATGTGTGCACACTCCTGTTGTGAACCAGTAGCGAAAGTAAGTGAAATCCACCCCTGGTGTATGTGTGTGCTTTCAACACACTGCCCAGCTCAAACACATACATAACACAGTTTACTTTTCATTAGATTAATTTTCAATATAATTTTACAAGGATCTACATTTGTGCCATTAAGAAATTGATATTGTTTATTTCTAAAAGCATTTTTCTATGCCTGAAAAGATTGTGCCAATGCCATATCTGAAGGTCAAATTGTGATAAATTTGGTGTAACTCCTTTCAAAACTGATGTTTTCCACTTTTATATCTTTGAATATATGAATAGAATCTGAGCTTATAATTGAGACCTTGCTCTATTTCTGTTTGTTGTTGTTTTTTGCTTTTTAAAGTCATGCTGAGTGATTAAATGGTTATTTATAGCTCAGGCTTTGTTTACAAACTTAATTACTGATATAATTTGCTACATATTATTTAAATGTACTGACCTGCTTTGCTTGTAATAGTGGAGAGTCTGTTGATAACAATATATGTTCATTTCCTATTTTTAAAAGTGCTAATGTATTTGCACCAAAATTTTTCATGTAGTTCTAATTACATTAAAATATATCTGTTAAATAGCAGTTTAATCATAACCACACTCTCTCAGCCATTTAAAAAAGTTTCAGTTTATACCATCTTCCGTTTATACTATCTTAGTCACAACTGTGTAAAGTATAACTCCAATGCAAAAGCCATTTTTAAAACTATCATCTAGATATAAAATTGTATAGAACATAGATCTAATGAGATCTGAGCTAAAAAAACCAGATCACCTACTCTTTTCCAGATGTTTGTAGTTCAGATCATATGACCCTATTGAAATGTTTCGTGTTCCATTTGTTTAGTAGAAGGATGCATGTTATGTATAAGTATCAACACTCAACTTGCTCACTGAACAATCAACTATTAAAGAATACATTGAATTTATTATGTATTTGAAGGGGTTCTCCATGTATACCACTAGTTGGCATAGTACTTATAGGCATCTGTGGGGAAGGGAAGAGCAATCAGGCTGATAAATGCAGCCTCAGGCACCATAATGCAAGCAATGATATTTTTATATGTACATCACAACTTTGCATGCATGCATGCATGTACAAAAGGACCGCAGCTTCCCATGTTATACTGTGATGCTGCTTTCATCATTTGGGCAAAAGTAGCCTGATCAATAAACACTGTCCCTAACAGACCTGGATAAAGTAAAATTTGGAATGAACAGTGTCTATTTATTTTAATCAAATCAAATCTTTAGTATGGCCATAGACCAGCATAAATTGATTTAAAATATACATTAACTTTCATTTAATATATCCTTTAATACATCCTTTAATACATCTGGTTGTTCTTTTCCAAGTATTTATGCAAAGAAAGCAAATTTTAAATGGGAAAACAAATATAGCATATCATGATTTTTTAAAAAGAATAATTGTTTTATATGCTTATTATTTTATAATTTTATTTTGTGGTGCCTAGAGTCACTTTTCATGAGGTGAGCAGCCATATAAATGGGATGATAGTAGATGATAGATAGGTAGGTAGATAGGTAGGTACGTAGATAGATATGATAAGTCTCAAATGCCATAGCCTGGCATGAATTACCCTTTACACAAAAAAGAGGAGTTACTTGGTTTTGCAATTTAATTATCCCTTTGATTTTCTGCTTTCATAAGGCCCATAGAAATTATTTGTTTCAGCTGCGTGCTTTCAAGATTTGGTATGATGAGTACCTTGGAAACTTCCTATTGGCAAATGACAAGGCAAGAAACGTCTGAACGTTATTTCATCTAGTTCTTTATTCTGAGACAGAATCCCCAATTTTCAAACACTCTTCATAGATTAGTGCACATCAGCACCCAGGGGAGAGTTCCAAGTCTGATTTTGTATTCCAAGAAAGCAGTTCACATAAACAAAGGCTAAATGAACTATGCCTTTTCAGGAATCAAGGAAAATCCTATCTATAACTCATGAATATCCCAATATAGCTCATGCTGAAATATTATTCACTCACTACATTAAAAAAAAGTTCACTGTAGAAAGTTGTAGGTAGGGCATTAGAAAATCCCTGCTGGATTCCAACCTTTTATCCTGTTTACAGTAGTATATTCTGACTTGAAATGTTTGATACGTAATGACATTTAATATTATTTTTATAGTATGACATAAGGCAGTGATATTATCCACATTCATAACAATTGTTCCATAATTGGGAACAAAACCAAAAGGGATGGACTTATGCTATGCTGATGCTATCATTAGAATGAGTGATAAATTGAGTTGTGACTCGGGGTGGTGGTGGGGGAAGCACATTGAAGAATTCATTTTTGCACCACCTGCATAGCCAGTTATTCACTTCTGCAATTTTTGTCTCTTCTTGAGCCACATCCTTCAACTGAAAAAGGTGGCAAAACAACCCCATTGCCACTATCTTCTTCACCAACCTGCCCCAATGTTTTATAATCCATTAAAATGTCTTCAAAACTGTTTGGTTGTGTCATTTATTCCCATATAGATAAATATAAAAGGATATTTGTCAATAGACTTAAAGAGTCTTATAAGTCTTTCTGCCGCATCCTAAATGTGTGCGGTCTGATAAGACTTTTCTTAACAGACTCTCTGGCCCAACAGATTGTTCTCAGACAAAATCAACACAATCCATCAAGGAAGTGGCAGGAGAGCTTCCTTTTGTAGATTGGGTAAAGTGCTCTTCCTTAGCTTGTGGAAGTTTGTCTTTATTGGAGGGTCATGTTATGTCTGTCCATTGCTCCATATAGCTTTCTTCTGTCTTCCAGATCTTCTTGTCATTGTCTTCTCCTGCTTTCTTCTGTCTTCCAGGCCTTCTTGTCATTGTCCCTCCACAAGCACTTTTTATGTATGTCTAATTCAAGAAATTACTATCTTCTTGATAAGTTGGAGCACTTGGTAGTAATGGCCAGCTTTGACTTTAGCTTATTTGTCATACTTGTTTATTATGTTGCTCAAATTATGTCCATTTTCAGTGGCTCTATTCACATCATACATAAACAGGATTAAAATAATAGAAACCACCATTGTAATACAAAGCCAAAAAAAAAAACCCTAAATAAAAATAGTAGCAACATTAAAAAGAAATAACATCTAATTGCACCAGGAAATACTAAAATTCATAAACAGATGTTGCTGCTAATCTGGATCAAACTCACACCATATTAGCCTTCCACCCCTGTTGAATCAGCCAGGTTTTTCTAACTTCCAACAGAATCAAAGAAAACTTCCTAAAAATAACAGCAATTTGACAATGGAACAGATGTATTTTAATTTTTGCCATTCACATTTCATTCTGTCCTTCCTTTTGCATCTTTTCTTTAATGATTCTATTCCACCATTTCTTTGGTATTAGTGTAACTCTTGTTCTGCAGTGAGTTGGCCGTGGCAAGTTGGCGAGTTAATCATGGTGAGTTGGCCATGGCAAGTTGGCCGTGGTGAGTTGGCTGTGGCAAATTGTCATAGACCCCCCCTGCATCGGCCACCAATAGAGAGTCATCTCTTAAATTCCAAATCTTTGGCATTGAAGTTCTTGCAGGCCCACCTACTTCAATTAGAATCACTGTGTCCAATATGTGCATCCTAAGCGAAACACTTTTGATTCCTTATCTCCATGAAATCAGGGTGGTCCCTCTACAATGGACAACCTTTCTCTTAGAAATTCAACTGGCTCTGACCTTGAAGCAGTTTAAGAGAGAGCAATTATGCAGGGATTTTTTAAAATCAGTGATTAAATGCCCCCATTTTATGAAATTGCTTTGGGTGTTAGTCCCTTTTTAGATAAATTGTTGTTTCAATTATTATTCTTACTGTATCATGAAGGTTTTATAAATTCCCTGTAAAATTTTTATACTTCTTTTCTTGTGTACCTATTTTATGACTGCAGCATCACAGACAATTCAGTAAATAAATACTTAACTAAATATCAAATCAAATCAAATCAAATTTAATTTGTATACCGCCCTTCTCCTTTGCAGGACTCAGGGTTTACAGTCGATTAAAAAACATTCATACAAAAATTAAGAACAGTTAAAATAATTAAATAAAGATTGTGCCCATTTAAAAACCCCATTATAAAACCCAAATTACCCCTTTAATTTAAAAACCCAACTATGTAATCCCTAGCG
>JANHFK010008601.1:237471-247866 GCA_036250565.1 Sibynophis collaris | reverse complement strand
CATCTACTACCAGTTCGCAAGATCCGGAGCAAACCAGTAGAAACCCACCACTGGTCCTAGTCATGCACTATCCTGCATGTGTAAGATTGTGAACAGATGAGCTAGTAAGTATGTTTTGATCTATCCACAATTTCCCGGATTGTTATCTTTGTGTCTCCCTTAAATAGATACACAACAAAACATCTAAAATCTTGCAGAATTCTAGGGTCTGGGTTTTATCCAGTGGGGAGAAGAACACATTTTGATATATCAAGGATGTCATTTTTGGATTCTGGCCTAGATAATCATAGAGTTGTTCGTAGGAAAGAAGCAGCAACAAAATAAGTTGTAAGTAACCAATCATTAAAAGCAGCATTTTAAACCAGATTTTAAAAAATGAATACGTCTTTTACAAATCTTTTTCATTGACTATATATTTAAAAAATAAAGGTTCCCTACTTTGTGATGTGTTTATAATTGTGAAAATTAGTAGTTGTTCAGAGAACCTGGGCCCAGAGAGTAATACACATTTATCTCCAGGCGTTAAATTCAGTTTTAGAAAAATATTTAACTGCTGTTACTTTAACATAGCACTTAGACTTATATACCGCTTTGTAGTGCTTTTACAGCCCTCTCTAAGCGGTTTACAGAGTCAGCCTTTGGCCCCCAACAATCTGGGTCCTCATTTTATCAATCTCAGAAGGATGAAAGGCTGAGTCAATTCCAATAGCCGTAGCACTTAAATTTATATACCGCTTCCCAGTGCTTTTACAGCCCTCTCTAAGCGGTTTACAGAGTCAGCCTTTGGCCCCCAACAATTGGGGTCCTCATTTTACTGACCTCGGAAGGGTAGAAGGCTGAGTCAACCTTGAGCCTGGTGAGATTTGATCTGCTGAACTGCTGGCAGCCGGTAATCGGCAGAAATAGCCTGCAGTACTGCACTCTAACCACTGTGCCACCGTGGCTCTACAACTGCTGTTGTACCCTTCTTTCTTTTTAAAGGACAGTATATAAATTCACAAATAAACAAATAACATAACGAAATGCAGCAGCCTGAGCTGTTGAACACTGAGCTGCTCAGATACACATTGAACTACTCCATCATTTTTCAGCTGCAAGGTTAAAGAGACCGGTGGTGCAATACAGTTGAAGGCCATTAACATAAAATGCATTCAGTTAAAAAATTAAATATATTGCATTTGGTTAAGAGCAGAAAGAGATGGAGGGTCCTCCTGAAGCCGCGCTGAAGTAGGTATCTTGCTGGATAGTAGCCACGCAGTTGTGGATTTTCCATGCAGTTGTGGAATTGGGTCTTGAATGATTCAGCAAGTCATGCTGAGTTGCCTCTCGGTTTACGTTGGGTGGAGTCTGAGTTGAACCTTAAGTTTACTTCTTCTTTGGCAGCGTACCATGCCAGAGAAGTGTGGAAGTTGGTGAGAGAGAACATTTTCTCAATCTATTTCTCTTAACTGTAATTTTGCTTGCAAAAGGAAACTTTAGAATCCAGACAATTTGAACTGGTTGGCCTTCCTTACCCAATGAATAATAGGCATGCCCTTTAGATTATCTTGACTCCCTTTTAACCCCGGTTGGCATAACACTAGAAACAGTGGAATTTTCTAAAGGCCATGGTTGTTCTGTACTGGAGAAAATTTATTATTATGTACACAAAGTGTTAAATCACAGCGGCCAGTTCTTTAGCTTGATTCTTCCCGAGAATCCTAATGCATCAACTAAGTGTATGTGCAGATCAGAGGTGATATTCACCAGGTTCTGACCAGTTCTGACAAACTGGTAGCGGAAATTTTGAGTAGTTCGGAGAACTGGTAAATACCACTTGTGACTGGCCCTGTCCACATCTATTCTCTGCCTCCTGAGTCCCTGCTGATCAGGAGGAAATGGGGATTTTGCAGTAACCTTCCCCTGGAGTGGGTGGGGGGAATGGAGATTTTACAGTATCCTTCCCCTGCCACACCCACCAAGCCACACCCACAGAAGTGGTAGTAAAAAAAATTGAATCCCACCACTGATAAACATGCCATATTTTGTTGTTTTCAACATTGCTGCAATTGTTATTTTCTGCTGCCGCTATCTGAGTCTACATACTGAGCAATCTTTCCATCCAGAACTCCTATAGAAAATAATGAGACTAAGTATCTGTGCTGAGCAAGTAGTTTTAAGATCAAACAGTCCCTTGATGTTGGAAAATTTATTAATTTATTAATCAGTCTTCTTATGATAATAGCACCTGCCAATTAAAAATTGGTTTTTGGCAAAGTTCTTCATGTGTTCATGTTTTGCATTAAAGTGGGAAAAAATTCATAGGATTCCCTGAAAATACAGTGAAGGAAGATTTCAAGAGTGACAATTCTGTTTTTTGGGAGGGAGGGGGGATTCCTTATACTTTGGCTTATAGACACTGTTGCAGAACAATACTAGATTACCCTAACTGATTAACATCTCATCAACATTAAAAGGAAAATAATATCAATAAGTGATCAGGATAGCATGATATGAGATGTGAATAATGAACTTCTATGTTATTTTCTCCTTCAGTCTTTTACAAATTTCCCTGCTCACATATGGCAAAAAGAATATTCAATTACACTTTGAGCCAAGTAAGAGAAATAAATTTAATAATTGAAACTGAAATATTAAAGCTAAGAGTGTCCATGTCCCCCACAGCAAAATGTTTATTTATCAGGAATTAAGTTTCATTGATTTTAATTGAACATTTTTCCTGGATATGTGTTTATCTTAATTTATGCTTACAAAACATAATAATATATTACGAATGAATGTAATTATACACAGGAATTTTAAATGGTGTATGGCAATATATATAATGGAATCTATGCTATATTTATTAATCTATGAATTTTTTTTTAAGAATTTTAAAATTATCTTGAAACAAAAATAGCTTTAAATAGGTAGCCATATTGTTTTAAGAGTGACATTATTCAATTAATGAGTGCAGATAATAAAAATATTTTGTTGTTATTATACTACATGGTCAGAGTATTAGACAGGACTACAAATCCTTACTTAGACATATGAAGTTCACTAGCACCAAATTAGAAAAAAAAAGATCTACTTGTTTTCCATATTTCTACATCCATTGCAAGAGTACAGTGAGAATAATTAATATGTGAACAATATGATGGAATTTTAAAATAGCATCAGTCTCTAATTTTCTTGAAATGGTAGATGAATGTACATCTGTACCTAACAAAACATTTGTTTTTCAGAGGACCAATAGTACTAAAACAGAGTGAAGATGGATCTTTCATAGATGTAACTTTTGTAACTATTGACTAAAGAGTTGAAAAAGTAAGCTTTTGTAAGCTAAACTTTCTCGCGTACTTTGGAATGACACTGAGTAGATAAGACTAGCTATTAAAAGTACATTAGATGAGATGCTAAGATCAATGAGGAGAAAATAATTTAGGGAATAATAATTTAGGATAAAATAATTTTTAATTGCAGTTAAAAACAGATTTTAACCTTTTCATAATGCCTGAAAATTGTTTAACATCACAATAATCTAAGATAAGTAGAATGCAATTTACAGTGTAAGATGCCAGAATGGTTCTCTACTACAGTTCAAGAAACCATAAAATTAAGAAAGCTTTCTTCTGTCCTGAACATTCATTCTTACAGAAAAAGTATAGGATAATAAGGAATACATTAAAAAAGGGAAGGGGCTTAAAAACATAAACATTAGCAATATCAACATAAAATATATGGAAAGTTGAAAATCAAGCAAGGAATTGTATGATTCATTAGACAACAAAAAAGTGTTCTTAAGATCTGTCTTAAGAAAAATTAATGCTTTTTGCAACTGTCTTTCTTGAGCACATACCTGAATTCTATATTGACTTTGTCAGTGAATCTTAACAAGTTTTTAAAAAGTGAGGTAATAAGATAAGCTATTTTAGGACATCTTGAGAGACCCACCTAAGGGTTCTTAAAGAGCTCAGCTTTGAAATTGCTGCACATCTCCTGAAACAATTATCCATCATATTGGGCCAGTATCATAGAGCTGGAACAAAGACAATTTGGGTATTTTTAAGTGGCCCAAGAGAAGTACAGGAAATTATTGAGGGATAATTTAACTCATTTGAGTTTTGGCAAATTGGTAGAAATGAAAAAGGAAATGTTTGGAAACAGCTCTAGAAAGATACTTTTAAATGGATACATATTAAAAAATAGTAAAAATGGTTAATCCAATATTCATAGATACCAGTGGTGGGATTCAATTTTTTTTACTACCAGTTCTGTGGGCGTGGGTCGGTGGGCATAGCATGGCTTGGTGGGTGTGGCTTGGTGGGCATGGCAGGAGAAGGATACTGTAAAATCTCCATTCCCTTTCCACTCCAGGAGAAGGTTACTGCAAAATTCCCATTTCCTCCTGATCAGCTGAGACTCGGGAGGCAGAGATTAGATGGGGGTAGGGCCAGTCAGAGGTGGTATTTACCAGTTCTCCGAACTACTCAAAATTTCTGCTACCAGTTTGCCAGAACTGGTCAGAACCTGCTGAATACCACCTCTGATAGATACACATTGAAACAAACAAACAAGGCATATACAGTGATGTGATGTTGAGTGGGCTGTATATAGCCCATTAGGAAAAAGAACTTGGGATAACAAAGTGAATAGCTCAAAATATTGACTCAATGTGTGGCAGTTACCAAACTAAGTTATCAAAACTAAACCCCATATTAGAAATAATTAGAAAAAGGATTAAAAATAAATCTGACAAATTATAATGTCATTACTAGAATCAATGATACATCGAGTACTGTGTGAAGTCCAAATCACAATTGGATAGGAATATAATAAAGCTGAATATGATGTAAAAGAAGAACCAGAAGTTCTTGAGTACTTTATGAGAAAAGTATTTGGGACTCCTTAGTTTAGAGAAAGGAAAGGAGTATAACCATGTATGACAGAGAGAAAGTGGACAGGAAGAAACATTTTCTTCATTTGAAAAAAAATATAGTATCATGAGTCCCCCAGTGAAGATGATTAAAAAATAGAAAAGAAAAAAGATTTTTTTTCATACAGTACATAATTATCTGTAAAAATTGCCATAAGATGAGATGATGACCATTAATTTCAATGGCTTTCAAAGAATGCTAGATACATTAATGGAAAACAATGAAGGTCTGTTAGTCTTAAATCTTCACATTTTTGAGAATGGATGTTCCAAATGTCAGTTTCAGAATAATAGCAGGGGGGAAAAATCATCACTTTCTTTATACTTGAGAAGTATCTAGTGAGTCACTGTAATAAACAAAGTTAAATCTTGACCTCATCCAGAAGTACTATTTATGTATTTTGAATCCATTTTTATCTGAAAGAATTATTTTCATGTATGATTTAATATTTAACTCATGTCTGCATTCTACATATGTTGATGTATTTTTAGTCTTTCTTATTCAAAACAAGATTACAAAAATTTGAAAATCACCTTTTCTATTGTCCCAAAGGTGCTTTTTCAGGAGGCAACTGGACTTTCTTGTTTTTGTTTTTTTTTAACATTTCACTTCTCACCCAAGAAGCTTCTTCAGCTTTGACAGGAGAGTGGGGAATGTTCTCACTGTCCTGTTAGAGCTGAAGAAGCTTCTTAGATGAGAAGTGAAACATCTTCTAATAAAAAAACAAGAAAGTCCAGTTGCCTCCTGAAAAAGCACCTTTGGGACAACCATGACCTGGATGACTGAAAATCTCTGTAGATTTTCACTTTTTCTATTATTTTGAAAGCATGATTTAGGTCAGTTCACTGTAAAAGTGCATGTGAGACATCAACACTAAAAAGCACAATTAACTCAAGAGAGTATTGAAAATATGTCCTTTTGTAGGCGAATTGAACTCAGCTGTGAAAGATGAAAAGGCAATTCTTAGGCTGTATTCAGTATAATATGAATAGTTGGGAAAAGAAGGCAAAAGAAAGTCAAGAGAAACAAAACTGAAACTGAAAATTGGACTTTTAGATGCTCAATAGTTCCAAAAGCCTCTATCTTCCAGTCACATCATTACTCCAACTGCTGGAAAAACACATGAATCAGAATGACAGATGTTTTTTTCTCCCCTCAGGTCTGAAAGGAGAACACTGTTTTGCAAAACCTAACTTAACTTTATTTTTCCTTCCCTAACTGCTTCAGCAGAAGCTTCCTTGTCTTCTGGTAAGAACGAAGCTCTTCTTGCAGAATCAAGATTGTCCAGAGCTTTGAAGGAATGCTTCAGCCTTTTTCAAATACTAAAAAAGGCATCTGTGCACACTTGCCATTTTTATTGTGTGGCAGTCTAAATGTCTCAACTGAAAAGGTACTAACATACAGCAAAAAGGGGCAGCTTGAACCTGTCAATTAATTGGGTTCTCCCCCCCCCCCATCTTTATGGGTCCAAAAACCTCAAAGGCTGTCTGATCTGAGATGGAGAGAAGAAACTCTCCATTCTTTGAAAAGTTGTCCTTATATTTGGAGTATGCAATAATGGTGTGTTTGTAATGTTATCTGTGGATATAATGCAATAATAGCCTGCTTATTTGTTCTGGTTTTTTTTGCATACATCTTCTATTCCTAAACCTCTGAGCAGCTGCTTTATTATAGTTGGGACCCCTCCTATCATCCTCATCTGTCTTGTCCTTGTCCTCCTCCTCCTGGATCTCCATTGGTGCCTTTTTCTACTAGAAATGATATTGAGAATCAGCTGCCACACGGAATGGTTCATAAATAGTGGCCTGGTTAATACAGTATAGTCTGGTGCACTGTGAGAAACTTAAACAGTGACTCATATCTTTGTGGTTCAAGTTTAGATATTACTGTTGACAAACTCTGCAAGGTGTTGATTGCTGATACCATCTTCAGTCCTTGGAAAACCACTGTTGTATTTTGCCCATGTTTGGGGCTTCTGGAAATGTTTAGGTGATAAACAGTAGAATAAAGCATTAACTAAGATAATATTTTAGGCCTTATAAATAAGGTCTTATTTTCTTTCTTTTCCTTATGGTACACTGAAACTTAATTAAATCATTATATGTTATTTAAAATAACAATTACTATTTTCTTAATTTTATCTCTACATTTTAAAGATGAACTAGTTCATTTCTGAAAATTGGTGCAGAAAGAATTGAGTTCCAGTGCATTAGATGAGTCCTTTTTCAATAGCTCAATGCCTTGTGTATTCTTTCACTAGTTGGACTATTGCAGATTAGGTGCGATGCCAGTGATTCTTCTTTATTTAAGAATTCATATTGGCTCTCTAGAGAAAAAAAAACACAGTTAAGTATGCAACAATAAAGTGTGTTCTTCTCTTTCTCTTCCAGTCATCTTTTATTGATCGCATTCCTTTACATTGCTAAAATGTACATGGAATAATTACAATTAGCAAAGAAGTTACAGGGTTTTTTTCCTCATCTAGGGATAGATTTACTTGCTTGTGTATTTATAGAAAACAAGCTAGTAATGAATGAGTGTTTGAACAGACAGCAGAGCTGTTAGACAATTGTACTATAAGCATCCACAGACTTGTAGAGCTTTGCCAGCCAGAGCAACATATGGCTGTACCCTAAGGGTGGACAGAAATATTGTTTATGTGGTTTCAGATTGACTAAGCAGAGGTAAAAAGCTAGTAAAGTTTTGGCAAGATTTTTCAAAGGATGTAGGGACATCTGGTACTGATTGTTTCTGAATTGTTGTGTTTTTTCTCAAACCCCGCTAATATCCATGTATTTTATGAATCTTTCAACAATTGTGAAAGCTGTTCAACCATTCCTAAAGTCACAATACTAGTTAAGCAAATTTTAATTACCAGAAGAAACATATTCTCGGTCTTTGTTCTCTTTTTCTTTGGCAAATCTCATCAAACAACCTCTTGATGCAATTATTTTGTATGCAACCTTGACTATGAACTATGCTATGGATCTTATCAAGTGGAAAGATTTTCCAGCAACTAAACGAATTTCCATAAGGGCCTTTCCTTACAGATAGTGTCAGGTTTTAAACATATTTACACCACAGGAAATATATTTGCATGGATTTGCATCCCATTACTTTATTATAAAGAAAATCACAAGAAAATCTGTCTGTGTCACATGTGAGTATTCTGGTAATAGTAAAAAATATCTATTCAGAAAAAAATAGAATGATGTATAATGTTACTGATGACATAGACATGCATACATGTAAAGGGTATACATACATACACACACCTATGCAATGTGTATACACACACATATATAAATATACATACATACATATACATAGCAGGGGTGGGTTCTATTTACCTTCATTACCAATTTGCAATGGGAGCTCGCACATATGCGACGCTTCTGCACTTACATAGAATGTTAGCGATAATGTTTGGGCGAGTGGGCGGCGTCTCCTGCCGCCGTTACTACCAGTTCTAAGAACTGAACAGAACCGGTAGGAACCCACTACTGATATATACATACACACACATACATACATATACATGTAATAGCTGGTTCCTGGCTCAACAGCAGTAACTGTGAGAAGGATCTCGGAGTCCTAGTGGACAATCTTTTAAATATGAGCCAACAGTGTGCTTCCCAGACATTTGATAACATAGACTTTCCGTGGACTTTAACAGTTTTCTGTCCATTTGTTTCCACTGTTTAAACTACAAATGTTTGTGATGGATAAACCAGACTTCCCTGTTGAATGAATAACAACAACAAACTTGTGAGTGACGCTAATGATACTAGTAGCAAATATTTTGAGCAGTGAATCATCACTGTAGTTGGAACTGAGGAGTTAGCATTAGCAAGAAGATAGTACCAGGCTATTGGCAATATTCTACTACAGCCAATGCAGTAGGTTTATCAAACATCAGGCAAGTGCGGGATTCATTATGCTTATTCAGATGAGACTATGGTTTTGATATCATCCATAAATTTTAGAAAGCATATAGTTGATTTGTTTGATCTTAATAAATTGTGTACCTAAACATACATGTGTGTAGTTTACCACTTGCCTTTCATTTCTCATCAAGATAGTCATGAAACTACCATCTGGTTTTTATTTCTCAAAAACATGCTAGCCTTCACCTAAGCCTTGTGGGCAACTCATTTTGGGAAAATGCTAAACTATCCCTTATTCTTGAGGAAATAGGAGACATTGACCTGATGCCAGAAAAGCTTTTTTTTCCCCCGCTTTAGAAAAGTAAGTTAAAAAAAGGAAGTTAAAAAACAACAACCAGGAGCTTTCTGTTCAGATTTACCAATAGATATATAACAAATGGATTGCCAGTTAATCATGACAGTTCTGCAGAGTTAAAATAGGTACTTGAAAGCAAGAGCTGGCAGAACCTTATTTCACACTCCAGTCACCCAGCACTGCAAAAGCTTTCTGACACAGAAGCCTAACTCGCGGTGTTCATAAAAAAGTCCCTAACCAGTGACTTAAAGAACTACTTCTATCAACTAAGCCACTAGAGAGAAGATCCATTTATGAGATGACATGTGTATATTGCAGTAAAAGGTAATAGTGCTTATACATAGATCAAAGAAATGTCAGTTTTCTTTATGAGATAGGCCCAGTGATTAAAAAAAAAGTCCTTTTTATTTTTTCATATTTTCATTTTGGTATTCTAGTTATTATAAAAAGTTTCCTTTCCTACACCTTCACAGAAACATCTTCTCTTGCCTTCATTCAGCAAACCAGTGAAGCTACAGAAATGCAAAGTTGTTCCAAAATGCAATTATGTCTTCCTTATATTCTAGGGCCGTGATGGCGAACCTATGGCACGGGTGCCACAGGTGGCACGCGGAGCCATATTGGTGGGCACCCTAGCGTTGCCCCAGCTCATCTGCAGCACACATGGGCGTGCCTTCCGGGCCCAGCAGAAGTTGGGAACAGGCTGTTTTCAGCCTCCAGAGGGCCTCCTGGGGGGTGGGGAAGGCTGTTTTCACCCTGCCCAGATTCCTAAAGAGTCTGGGGAGAGCAAGAAATGGGCCTTCCAGTCCCACAGAAAGTTGGTAAATGGGTCTTTCCTAGAAAGCCTCTGGAGCCTGGGGAGGGCAAAAAATGGGCCCACTGTGCCATTGCGTGCCAAAAGCGGGGGGAACACAGGGCACATTGAATTATGGGGATGGGCACGCACCTGTGTGACCCCCCTGCACTCCCTCAATTTTTGGCACCCAATGGCAAAAAAGGTTAGCCATCACTGTTCTAGGACCACAATTTTTATTTTTGAAATACCACCGGGAAAAAGGGAAAGATTACTAATTATAAAATCTGATCTTAAGAACAACATGGTCCTAAAACAGGTCTAATTGCAACAATTAAGTATTTTCAATTGGGAATGAATAGAGGTGCACATTAAGCAATGTATCACATTGATATTATTGCTGTGAAGAATATGAATAATACACCACCTAAAAGTTGCCTT
>JANHFK010008601.1:196653-207718 GCA_036250565.1 Sibynophis collaris | reverse complement strand
GTAAATGTAAATTTGGCTTTTGGATGGTGGTGGTGTTTATATGGGGTTGGTTTGGGTTCGAGTGTCTTTTTTGTGGCTGGGATTCGATATGTATACTGTATCAATATATATGTACACACACAAACACACACACATTACATAAAGTTATATGAAAAGTGCTTATGAGTTGTCATTTGCAAATGTCTCAGTAATAATGTTGCAGATGAGGCAGATTTTCTGACTCTTAGCATAAAGACCATTTACTTGAAAAGCTGACAGAATATAATGAAATACCAAATCTTGTGACCCTGAAATAGGGCAAACGTAGAATGATATATGCATCTCATTCCAGGACATCCTGCAGTGCTGTCACTGTATTACTGCTATAGCCATCCAAACATTATCTGCCTTTCACCTTCTACCTTCTTCTGTTTCTTTCCACATATTCCAGAATTTTTCCGTTGAATTTTCAGAACCATAGATTAAAGATTAAACTAAACTCACATATGCAGACTCCACTAATAGGTTCTCACATGCAAAATCAACACAGTGTCACTGATAATTCATTCTTCTTTATTTGTCATTACCAAGTTGTTATTTAGTTGTCATGATTGTGACAGTGAAGTTTATTTGTGTTGGCTTATCTTCAAAGGCAGAAAAAGCTTGTTATGGTACCTTTGGAAGGAAGCAGCCAATGGTCCTGTCACGTAGATCCCTGTGTTTGCAGAATAGTTTTAATAAGTTCCTTTCTTGGACCATGCAGTTTACTACTTAGCTTCCCAAGACCATTTTGAAGATAATGTTATCTAGTAAGCTATCTAAGCTGAGTCTGGGCATGTGCATTGTTCAGCTAAAAAAAGAAATGTTAAACTGGCATCAAAAACTCTATGTAAGACCTTCTGAATGTAATACCTTGTAATCGCTAATATGGCAGCATCTGTAGTTACTACAAGTTTATATATGTGCCCTGTTGAAAATATATCATTTTGAAGGACTTTTCAGCTTTTTATCTTATGATTTCCTTATGAAATATACAAAACATATAACTGGTGATTCAGCTTTAAATATAGCTTTCTAAACTTGCAGATATGTTCTGGGAAGAATTCAGATATCAGAAAGAACCTAGAAAGCCTTTCAGTGGTCAAAGATCTTTGCATGCCTGTGCTAGTCAATAACACTTCAAACATTTCATTTTTTAAAAAAAGTTATTGCTTTGATAGATGTGTTTCTGTGTGCATGCGCGTGTGCTGATGATTTAAAATCAGGATTGTGGGAAAATGATTTATTGCTCTCACATTCGGAATAAAAAGCAAGGCTTCAGGTTCCCTGAGGCCACATACTTAATAATAGTTAATAGTGCATGCTGCCTTCAATGGGCAGTAAAAATTGTTCTATATCATTGATTTTAATGTAGTATTATGATTTGTTGGCCTCAAATGTTAAAATGTATGGTTTGTGGGCTTTTGCTGATTTCTTTTTAGTTTTATATTTGTACTAGGAAATAAATAAAAGAGCAAAGATCTGTAACAAGTCTCACAACTACATGAGTTGGTAAAGAAAGGCTGTCTTAAATCTTTATTGCCATTAACCAAAGGGAAAGTTTGATCCTTGTTTAAAGTGATGAACATGTGCTGATTTTACTGCCTTATCTTCTATCATTGAGAGATGACCACCTGATTCTTAGCTGTCTAAGCACCCATATATATATAATCTAAGCTAAATATTTAATGGGCTCTTTCCCTTGATCGTTGAATCCTAAAACCTTACTACCATATCTAGAAAAACCTGATTGATATCTGGGTTCTTCTGGATATTCATCAGTGACTCTACTCAAAATCACTTATTTCTACATATTAATGCTAAGTTTGAATATTATTTAATGGACATTGTAGGAGGAAAGTCATGTGAGCTTATGATAAAAAAAAATTTAAATCAGAAAGAGCCTAATAGCACCTTTTAAGATGAACACATATTATTATAAAGCATTAGTTTTCATGAACCTAGGAGCACAAGGTTCAGTACGTCTTTCTTCAAAATTCTCTTTTGTTTCTATATACTTTTATAGATGCAAAAGTACCTTTACTGTCTACATATTGTAGATGATGAAATTGTGCAATAACTTGTTATTTTGTGACAAAGATGGTAAATTTGTCCTTGGTCTGAAGAGCACTTGTAGCTATCAAAAAGAAGTAAATGGTATATTATGCTAGGCATATGCTGCAATGAGATATTATTATCATCTGTCTTCCTCATCTAATATTCTAGTGAGTTCAAATCAGAGGTGGTATTCAGCAGGTTCTGACCAGTTCTAGAGAACCGGTAGTGGAAGTTTTGAGTAAATGCCACCTCTGACTGAGACCCCCATATATTCTCTGCCTCCTGAGTCCCAGATGATCAGGAGAAAATGGAGATTTTGCAGTAACTTTCCACGGGAGTGGTGTGGAAATGGAGATTTTACAGTATCCTTCTCCTGCCATGCCCACCAAGCCACGTCCACAGAACTGGTAGTAAAAATTTTTTAATCCCATCCCTGATTCAAATGCATTTTTTCCACAGAGCTGTTCTAATGAAAGTAGAACAATATTTCTGTTACAAGATGCTAAGGTACATGCAATATGTCTGCACTGCATATGCTCTAGGTATTAATCTAGATCAACTGGCAATCCAGTACATTATTTCTTCTACAAGGAGACACTTAAAGGTTATCCATATGTATTTATCTTCTAACCTCAGAAATGGGATTATTTTTAGTTCATTGCCTTTTCCATCTTCATGAAAGTAAACTTGATTGTCATCTTTTGCATGGCAATATGGAATTCAAAATGATAAATCCATTTTCTCAGTTTTCACCATTTTAATTTTGAAAATATTAAGGCTCTTGTTTGCTCAGCTGCAGTGACTGAAAGGATTGGACTTTCATAAGTCTTCTCTTAAACTTGTCAAGTTAATTCTGTCCCATCAATGTAAGAATTTAAAGTCAATCCTGTTGATTGCTGAACAATCATGTTGAACAAAATGGACCTGCAAATCTTCCTGGATTTATCTCAGTTATTAAGGTCTGAATTAAAAAGTCCTTTAACTATACCACAGCTTTTATAGACGGCCAAGTGGAGAAATCATTTGAATTAAAGATAAGATTAGGAGTGACTTGCAGTGACAATAATCAATCATTTACCAGCTATTAACCGGTAGTTAACTTGTCCTGATTTTTACAATTCTGCAGTAGAAATCACTATATGTGTCCCAGTTATAAATTATTGGAAGACTTACTACAAAATAGGCATTGGCAAGGGGACACCCTGAGTTTCTCTTATTATCCTGACATAGTTCCAAAAGTTATCATGGACTTTCAGTCATTTTCAGTAAAGGGCTGGGAAAAAATGCCCCCTTCTCTGTGAACAGTTAGCAACTATATTAATATAAATCTAAATTTGGATTAGAAATTGAATTAGTTACTTTTAATATCAAAATGAATAAACTTGTTTCCTTAAAATATAGTTGCTTAATGTTCTGTTGATTATAGGAAACAGGTATGAGTGGCAACTGATATGGGATGGCCCATATATGTCTTGGAATCATTCACATACAGATTTGATAATAGTGTTTTAGGAGATAGATTTCTTTTACAGAGGCCAGAGGAAAGATTTTCTAGTATGTTTCCTCTCCTTTAAATCTCAGTTCATAAATCAAACTTCTAAAACAGAGTTTATGATATTTACTCTTTTACGGCAGATTTTTTGGTGCTTTTTTCAAGACAGTTTTGATTCTTTCTAGGAAAGTGCAAATGTGTGTGTGCGTATATAAATATGTGTGTGTGCATATATAATTGTTTGTGTGTGTGTGTGTGTGTACACACTTTCCAGAAAGAATATATATATAAACATTCTTATTGAGTGCTATGCTGTGCTATTTATGAATATTGAAACTAAGAGGTCTTTCTTATCCAAGTTATCCCTGTGGTAAGAAGTTCTGCTTTGACATAATCTGTTACTAAATACTTTTCCATTGGAGTGAAATGGGGGAAGCTAGGATTACAATGATGACAAGGCCAGGTGAAATTGTAAAATAGCAGAAAAAGGAAGGGAAGAGATCTGATAAATATAGCTAAACTCAAACAAAGCTACACTAAAACTCACTATGACTCATATAATCTATGTGAAAGTTAAAATATACTTAAAATCCTTATATGTAATCCATGGTGCTTAACACAATTTATATATTTCTGGATTGCATCCATGAGTAGCTCCCAAAACACATTTAAAGATAGTATTTTGTAATGTGCTCCAATGTATTTAAAAAGAACCACTTCTTATTCAAAATTCAAATGGGAAACTTGCTCTTTTGTCCAAACGAAATTTGTCAATTTGCCAACCAGCATCCTTACCTTAAAGAAAGTGGTGCAATTATTTTAACATCTGTTGCTTGGATGAACTTTTGCAAGAACGGGAGGAGCTGATAATAATAGTCCTAAGCCATTGTGACAGGAATGACTGATCCTTTAATAACAGCTTAGCAAGCTCTATCCTATTTAACTGGAAGAATTAAAGAGAATTATAAAAATGTTTATATTAGTAAAGTATGCTAACTTCCTCAGCTTTCTTTTTTTGGAGAAATAACTTGTTGAATAAAAAAAAGTATTTTCTATTAGTTCATGACACAACATTCATAAGGGGAAGCAGAGTTTGTTTTGCTAAAAATTTGCATACAAGTTTCGTTTAGGATGTATAGATTAATTTTTTTAGCCTAGGACCATTGTGGATTTGGTCTCAGTTGTAATTATATATTTTTACCGTATGGGAAAGCTCATATCAATTTACTGTGAGATGATTAGAAATTAATATAATCTGATCCTGTTATATAATGATAATTTTAAAATAACTTTAAAGAGATATCTAAGCAATGTGTACTTGATTGTCAGTTTGTGGACATTAATTTTATGGGGAAAAAACAAATGTAGCCAAAAACAACTTGTATAAAACAGTAGTATGGTATAAAGTTTCATGAGGACATCATGATGTCTTCTCTTGGGAAGTATGGAAAGTCATGGAAGCTACAGAGGCAGGAGACAGTACTGAACACTGAAAGTCAGAACATTCACCCACTGTTCACTCACACTCACATATACACACATACCCCTTTAAAATTCCATAACAAGGTAAATGAAAGATTGTAATGCATGCGGTTATTTAAAATTATCTAGTTTATTGCTATGAATTTCTGAAGCACCTTTTAAAAAATCTAACTGAATAAGAACTCACTAGAAATAACTTCTGTCTGAGTCCGACAGGAGAAGGGCGGTATAAAAGTAAAATAAAATTCAAATTATATAGCAAATGGGTTTTAGCTCTGGGAGACAAATTTCTCACTGGGGTTTAATACTTACAAGTACCAAAGATCCTGGACTTTGCTACCTGATGAGAGATTATATAGTCTGTTTATTTATCAAATTACATGTTTTATTTACAAAGGCAGTTTCTGTAATTAGCAACCTCACAAAGAACAAGAAACATGCAGGACTGTAAGAGACACAAAATAAATATCTATTGTTCGATGTACATGTGATTAGAGTGTTGTGAGATGCTTAAGAATTGATACACTCCAAATACCGTGTTTCCTCAAAAATAAAATTCTGTGTTATATTTTTTGAATCCTAAAATAAGCGCTTGACTTTATTGTCATGCGCTCAAAAGCCCTATTGGGCTTATTATCAGGGGATGTCTTATTTTAGGGGAAACAGGGTAGGTGTGATACATGTGCTTGAAGTAATGTGCAGAATGGTGCTATAAAACTATAAATGCTGTTTGGGATGCACTGTGATGGAACGTTTCAATACCTGCGCAGAACCATAGAGATGACCTTTGAGAAGGAATATTTCTTTATTTAGTAAACATATTATTTATTTAGTAAACCCATCTCACCTAGAGGTGAATTAAGTAAGTGAAAGGAAGAAGACATTGGGAAGAAATTTAATGTGACTGCCTTGAACTTTCGTTGGTATAAGAGTGGATGGGTAAACTGTCAAGCTTTTATGATTGATGTCAGTCCTTCCAGCAGACTCCAGCAGAAACTCTATAATTCTATTGATACAGACTACGGTGACAAATATTGAAAGCCCAACAGCACCTTTTCCCCCCATGCCTCTATCCTCCCTCTTTCCCTTGTTGCTTCCAACCGTACTATCATTATAGAAGTTAATCACTGTGAATCTGTTTTAGGAAATTGTGGAATATGAACTAAGTTCTGATAGCATTTAACCAAATTTCAAAACATTTTGTTCCAACAATCCATTCAGATCTCTGTTAAGAGCTCTCTGTTCTGTCAATAAACAACCTGTTGCTTGAGAAAGAAGGATTATAATATTAGAAAAGGAACAGACTCTTCTCTTCATGCTGAGATTCGGTCTGCTTGTATCAACACCACCTACTTTATACTCTCCTGCAGGTTATATATGATCAGAAAAAAAATGGTTGTTTTTGCATGTGCATGTGTACATGCAGTGGAAACAGGCAAATATATGAGAGCAGATACAAAGTGAGGATAGAAAAGGCAATTCAAGTGGAGATTCTCAAGCAAATGTTTATTGGAACATGCAGCTCTTTTAAATAAATCCCATGTTATATATTCTTGGCTTCTATTTTATGAATAGCGAGGCCTGATAGCTAGTAGAGTTGGAACAGATTAGTAGCAAACAAAGAGGCTTTAACAGCTTTAAAGTTAAGATGATTTCTGAGGTAAGTCATTTAAGCTGTAGTTTGAGTATTCTTTTTCCATTGCTTAATTTAGTCCCCTCCCCATGACCTTATACATACCAATTGGTTCAGCTTTTAATTCCTTTTTTTAACTTAAGAAAATGTATTTAATGTATCACGTTAAAATCGTAAGGGCAGGAAGGAGCACAAATAAATTAATCCGTATAATTAAAATTGCTTATGAAAACATGCTTGAAAGCATTGTGCTTCCCAACATGTTCATAATTAGCTATGGTCATTGTTGTTAATAAGAATGCTTAAAATACAATAAATACTGTAAAATTAACTGATTCCTACTTGGAAACTGCATTAAAAACAAGAGCTATGATCATTACTGAGATGCTTATTACTCAAAAGAACTGTAACCAGACAACACACTATCTATATGGATTTTGAATATGTTGCTCTTTTTTATTTATATTAATAAAAAGATTTTTTTTAAAAAATTAAGGAATCCTCTTCTAAAACCCAGTCATTTATACCTAAAAATAGAAGGAAGGAAGGAAGGGGGGGGAAATCTATGAACCCATGGTATTTGCTGAATTTATTGTAAGCTTAGAGTATTTTATAAGTAATCCTTGACTTACAGTCCTTTGTTTAGTGGCACTGAAAGAAGTGACTTACAACCACTTACAATTGTTATAGCATCCGCACAGTCCCATGAACAAAATTTCATGGGCACTTAGCAACTGGATGCTTATAGTAGCTGCAGCATCCTATAGTCACATGATCATCACTTGTGTCTTTTTCACCCACCTTCTGACAAGCAAAGTCAGTGGGGGGAGCTGAATTTGCTTAACACCCGTGTGATTCACTTAACAACCATGGCAAAAAGGGTTGCAAAATCAGACATGAATCATTTAACAACTGCCCTGCTTATCAGCCAAAATTCTGGACGCAATTGTTCAGAATTTTTACAGGTTGTCCTTGTGTCAAGGACTCCTCTGCATTAGGAGGCAGAATCCATACCAATTTGAGCGGAATGTGCTCGTCTTGCCATGTTCTTGGCTCTGACAGCCTCTTTAATGCGATCCACTTCTTGCTGGTACCGTTTCCGATCGCGCATGGCATTCTCCTTGGCCTCCTTCAGAGCACTTTCCAAGGCCTTCACTCTCTCCGCTGTAGCTCGGAGTCGTTTTTCCAGCTTTGGAAGTTCACAACGAAGATCCGCGTTGTCACGTACCAACTACAAAAGATGGAAAAACTCTTTTTTTTTTTTACAATATCATACACATAAGAACCTAAAAAAATAAAATACTTATTTTCAATAAATAATAATATTTTAAAAGATACAGAGCCTACTTGATTAGTGTTTCTTGGGAAAATGTTCCAAATTTAATGTACATTTTGCAATTTTCCTCAGTTTAAAGTGTATTGGAAAACTCAGCCATGTGAACTATACTGATAAATGATGCATAAATTTGAATAAATAAATTAATGTCATTTCCCCTCTTTTTGCTATCTATAATACTGTCTGTCTTGATTTTGCTTGTGAACAGTTTTATTCAGTCCTGTAATTTCAACAGGAAATGAAGAGGGAGAAGAAAAGAAAGAAAAGTAGCATGGAAGGAAGAAAAACACTAATTTAAACTTTGCAGTGATATTTGGTGCAATAAATTGCTGCATAATAAGGACAGATAAAACATCTAGGTTTAAATCTAAACTACAGTTCCCAGAGTTCTTTGCCACTCTCTCTGCTTCCAGGGCTAATAGGAGACCATCTCTAAAACTTCAGGAAAGCTCAGTTGATAACTCCATTACTCACACTCATTATCATGCCTATGGTAAACAAATTTTTGCTTACCACTGAAACCTCCATCACACAGAACATTTTTGGCAATCCTTATGCAAAGGATATAATACTGACACTATAAAGTCAGTGGTGCAAGCTAACCAGCATTCTGCTTTTCACACTGACCATTGTTCATTAGTGCATGCTCCATCAAAGTCACTCAAATTCTTAAAGGCTGAAATGAAATAAGAGACTTGGGGTTCTCCAGATGTTGCTAACATTCAATTCCCAAAAGCCTCAGCTAACATGATTCACAGTTACGGATGCCAAGAGCTGCAGTTCAACATTGGAGGTACCGCATTCTAGTCCATTTTGATACTGTTAGGTACATTGCGCCATTTGTCTGTGTTCTCCAAGGTAGAAAATCTGATAAAAATCCATTTGAATTAAAAGAAAGTTGAAAATCTTTGTTGTAAAAAACTGAGGATTCAACATAATATGCAACTAGTTTTTTTTTTCTCTCCCTCTTCTTATCAGATTTTCTTTTCTTTTTTTTAACAAAATTTTATTTATTTTTCAAGATTTTCAAGTGCTGCCTTTTGGCTCATCTGGCAAGGCTCTTATAAACTGATTGAAAATCCCAGTTTTACTTTGAACAAGTGTGCTCAATGTCTCCTTGAAAGAGCTGTAACTCAACCGTTATACACAATTATTTAAGGTTTGTTTTTCCAGTCTCCTTATTCTACAGCTGTTGAATTTAGACAAATTAGGAAAACCACAGGGTAGCAATGACGGGTGTAATGATAATCCTACCTGTTTGTGAACTTTTGTAAGTTGTTCCAAGTTGTTTTCCAAGAAGGAGATTTTCTGCTTCTGGGCAGCACTTCCACCTCCATCATCACTGTCCAATTCAACACTCTATGCCGAGCAAACAAAATTACAATACAGAAATTAAATGATGGTTGAGAACAGCAACAAAAAACCTAACTTGCATAAAAATGCATTACAGCCTATGAATAATGCTAAGCATGAAGCATTCAACTCGATGTAATTCTTAGATTTCTGAACATAGTTTACATTGATGCTGTTGCAATATGCAAGGTTCAAGGCAATGGAGAAATCTTTAAGAAAGATTACACAGTTCCAAGTTAATCCTTTAAAATGATTCAATATATCTACACACTACTAAGACTCTTGTTCCTTAACCTTTAACTGGGTGAAACAATGCAAATTTTAAAACCAAGATGCCTCAAATGGGCTAACTTACCGAAAGGTCCAAAATCCTAGACCCATAACTCCCCTAGTATTGAAATGTAGCTAGTTTTATAAAGTGTTTTATGACATAAAATTATGCTAAAATAGTTTATGACATAATACAAAATGTCATAAGACATTTCTTTTTTTTGGGTTGATATTATGTAGTTCAACATGGGCCATTTTCAAGGCAGATACATCTCTGAATGCATCCCAAATTTCCCAGTGAAGCCAGTAAACCAGATGTTCTGTCATTGTAAAAGACTTTGAGGAATCTGGTAAGGAAATATCTCTGAAATTGGTGGTCACAGGATGTCTAGTAATTTTTAAACTTTTCACATTCATCAGTCCTCCTTTGCTTTCTATTTTAACAGAACTGTTGACTGAATAAGAGTACTTGCTTGAGACATGAGGAGAAATTTGGGGAGTTAATGTTAAGGTCAAATAAGTAGAGATTATGAAATGTTTCCAGACTAATGTAATAATGATACACCAGACTGGCAAATCGATGGCTACTTTTTTTTAATATTTATGAAAATAATGCTTTTAACTAATTTCAAAATTCCTCGGATATAAAAGTTTATGGTTATTTAAAGGAAAGTTAAAAAGGTAGTGAAAAGCATTGCAAATAAATTTGGAACAAAGTGGAAACATTCATGCAGAGACTATTTTACAATGAAAATTGTAAGTTTGTTTTTAAGTTTTAAATTGGTTTCACTTCATGAAATGAAGGAATTATTCTCAGATATTCAAATGCAAGCAAGATATATTAACAAGCAATTATATTTCAACAGAGTGCCATATAGCTTGACAAACATTTTCACCAAAGCAAAATGATGTTTTTTGTAGTATAATTCAAATCTTTCAGCCAAAGGTTTTATCTTACTTTTTTTACTCTGGTGGTGAGGTCTTGAACAAAGAGTTTACGTAAGTTGTGAAGAGTTTGAAGTTCTCGAGCCTGTAAACAGACATATACATAAATTTGAAAAAAACCCTCAACCCCAGAATTATCTACAGAATCTTAGCATTTCTTCAGAATGATGTAATGATTGTGACCATTTCTGTCGCTTATGTGCATCTGTGCAATGTCACAATGTATGGTCAAGAGCTTGTGTCACAATGCATGATGCTGTTTTTTTCATTTGTCCCTCCTTGACTCCTACCCTAGACACCTCTACTTAATACAGACTATTTTAAACAGAAACACAAAGGCAAAGTTAGCTAAGCACACCAATAACAGTAATTTAACTACAGGTAAATCATAGTGTAGTACAAGTGCACTGCAGAACCAGTTTGGTTTAGTGGTTAAGGCTCCAGGCTCAAAAGTGGGAAATTGTGAATTCAAGTCCTG
>JANHFK010008601.1:172106-184139 GCA_036250565.1 Sibynophis collaris | reverse complement strand
TTATCTCTTCTAGCTATTCTCTGGAATTCTGCATTCAATTGGGTGTATCTTTCTCTTTCTCCCTTGCCTTTCGCTTCGCTTCTTTCCTCAGCTATTTGCAAAGCTTCCTCAGACAGCCATTTTGCTTTCTTGCATTTCTTTTTCCTTGGGATGGTTTTAGTTGCTACCTCTTGTACAATGTTGCAAACATCCATCCATAGTTCTTAAGGCACTCTGTCTATCAACATTCTATAACAGACATCAAAACTTTTACTGAAAAAAAATAGAATGAAGGGGCATTTGTAACTTTGTTTGGTAGTCAGTCAAAGTGCAGGTCTAGCTTAGAATAAATTAAAATGTATCACCAATTCACATGGTAATGCTTGTGCTGATAGAAACTGAATAAGATTTTTCTGGAAACAGCATTGAAAAAATGTAGCACAGAGTCACTTTCATGATGATATGATCTTATTCCTGACCCCAAAATTGTTTGGTAACCTGTATGGGTAATCCTTACTTAAGGACCAGTCACTTAATGACACTCTAAGTGACAATACGTTCAGAAAAAGTTACTTATACCACCCTCAAAGTTACACACCCACATTCACGCAATCACATTTCGGGCAATTGATAACTGGTTCACATTTTTGACTGGCTGCGGCATCCCAGTTGACCCCAATTTGTGATCTTATTTCCTGGTTTCCAGTGGGTTTTTTAAAATGAATTTCCAACAAAATATGCCCATTGAGAAGAATAGATTTGCTTAACAACTATGTGATTTGTTTAATGATCATAGTGATTTGCTTTAGACCATTGTAAAAATAGTTGCAAAATCATGTTAGGTCATATAGTGACCCATTTAACAACCCCAATGAATTACAACCAAAACTATGGGGTCAGTTGTGATTATTAAGTGAGAACAACCATTACTATTGATGGGGCGATCTGGTAGATAATGTAATGGACTACCATTAAACAGCTGTTTCCTGGGAAAGGCGGAGCATATTCAAAGGAGGGAGGTGAACAAGAAACAACACAGCCTGAAGCTGGATCAAAGAAAAAGGAAGAAATTCACTGTAGTCCTTCACAGATAAGGAAATTGCTAAAATGAGCTGAAGTATCTTCATAATATATGAAAACCTGCATATGTGTTGAAATAATGATAACAGACCTTACTGATCATCAAACTGCTGCAAGAAATAGTGAAGGAAATGGTATTCCTCTTCACAAAGGCAAGGATATTTACCAAGGAATTAAATGAACCAGTTTCTCAGGATGGATGAGTCAGCTATGTCAGCAACCCAAAGTTGTATACTCCACAAGGCCACAACAATCTTTTTTCTTAAACTATAGCCAAAGTGGTAAAAAAAACCCCACTGGAATTAAATTACAGTGAGTATATGGATGGATTCCTTTTGACAAAGGGAAATCAAAGTTTTTAAGTGAGTTTATCCTTATATTAAAAAAAGTTTTTTTTAAATCTATCCATACAGTTTCATGTGTCTGGGAGACTTCAGCCAGGTTGGAGCCAAGAGTCTAGCCAAGTCAGGTGAATAATGTGAATTATTGCTGAATTGCTGTTAGTAAGCTTGCCAATTGGTTCAAACACCAAAGCTATAATTTATTTTATGAGTTTCCTGTTATGATCCAAAGTACATTATATCATGAACCTTGATATTTACCTTGAACAAATGTTAAGTTATATTGAATTAGTATGTATGTTAATCCATTACTGATATGTTCAACTAGATATGCTATTTAAGAATACTATTTAGTGGTTTCCAAACCACCCATTTTGTTAGAAAGAAGTTCCCTGAAGATGGGCTCCCACAGGAATCCAAAAACTCAGAAGACTAAACTCTGGTCCCAGTGACTGATGCAGGTTAGATCCTGCAACATTATCCTGGGACATGTATATTTGCCTTCATTCATTTCCAAATCACTTTCCAAGATAAGGTACTATAAATAATATACACAACAGCCAGCATGGTTTAATTTTTTTTTTAAAGGAACATGGGTTATATAAATTTGAAGTTAAGCATTTCAAATGAGATTGAAAATGGTATTTCATTCAAAACAAGTAAGAAATCGTAGCTGGAACTTAGCAAACAATTTATATTCTGTAACTGAGTTTTACCTTTTTACTGATACAAAAGTCATCTATGGTATTTCCAAATTTTGAACTCATTAAACATTTCTCAGTTTTTCCAACAGATTTATGAATTATGAATAATATAATTTCAATTACACTATGTAGTATCACCAATTTTAGAATATGATTTTATATACATTTAACCTGTGAGAAAGTTCTATTGAAAAAAATTAAGATTTCTAAACTGTAACATATATAGGACTGAATACTAATTTTATGGAGATCCTATGTATCAAGTGAATGTTCCTGACATTATGTATGTACTGTATATGATACATAAAATGTATACAATACTTTCTGAATGTTTAGTTTGAGTTCACTATGCGCTATATTATAAGCTCAATAATATTTATTGAGTAAACATTCCTGCTGTTGTTTATATTATTTAATTTCTTAAAAATCATTTAAATTCAAAGGCTAGTTTTATATGAAGTATGTTAAACTCAAATCAAGCAAAGTATATCATATGATACAATACAATGTTTTTGGCCAGGCAACTACATTGCCAAATTTTATTTCTTTGTTCAAACAAATATAATGGATCAGACTCCATTTTAAGTCCATTTTTATTGTGGTTAAGTGAATTATAATGACATTAAATGATCATAGTTGCAAATACTTTTTTTTTTGCTGGAAATTGGCAAAAAATCATTACAAAACACAATCAAGTGATTACAGGATGCTGCAATTAGCTTTTAATCTTTTGGTCATAGCTTCAAAGATGGATGATAAGTAACTTTTTGTGAGTCCATTGCAATTTTTAATGGTTATTAAGTATGTTGAGGACTATCTGTATATATTATTGCAATTAAACAAGTAATCTCATTGAAGCTATATGTCTTGCAGACTGAGGCTGTCTCAGCTTAGCTAAGATGATTTCATGCTTTGGAAGAGAAACTATTTTAATCTTCATAAACTTGCCCAACTCAATGGACACCTTTGGAAAAACTAAGCAGGGGGACAATTGATTAGTACTTGCGAGGTTACCAGAAAACATCAAAACTAGATTGGAAATTGAAATACATCCAGGAAGAAAATAAATCATTTTCATATTATTGCAATAAATCTACATGAGCATGTCCACAAAGATACCAAGAGTTGAATCTGACTCAAAGAAGCCTTTTTAGTTTATAAATCTCTCCTTTGGCATAGTCTCACTTTGTTCATGCTTGCCATTCCCAACAATTTCTATCACTCTTAGACCCCAAATAACAATGAGATTGGAATAACCTGGAACAGTTAGATTAGGAAAAAGGAAGAATAAGTAATACAGGTTGGGAACACCTGCTAGCTGGACAATTATAGTATGTAAAGCAAGAGTTGAAGAGACAGGTAGAGTGAATTAATGGAAGCAATTTAGTTTCAATTGCAACTTGTCTTTTAGTAAACTCCTGCTTGATTATTAATTGGTAGCATATGCCATTTGAAACAAAGCAAATTACACAAGAAAGTTTTTCTCTCTTTGCACATTCTAAAATCTAATGCATGAATTCAGCTTTTTCTTACAATTCAACTTAAATATCTGTGAATACATAACATAAATAAAATAGTGTATTAGTTAAGTTATTTCTATGTGCTCCATTTTGAAAGTTAAGGAAGAATAACTTTGTTTATGAAAGAGATTACAGAAAGTCAAACATTGACATTTAGAAACATATTCTTGGAAGAATTCCAGACAAATGGTTTTATGAATGTGAACTTTAAGGGTACTCTTTAATGGTTCTGAAGCAGTTGATATTATGAGAATTACTCTTAATGGCATAAGGAACTCCAGTGGACATTTAGGCTAAATAAACAAGTTTCTGAAAAAGTAAACTTAAAATGAATGCTTTTATCCTGAAAGGTTTTTAAAGCACTATTGCATGGATCAATAGAGTGATAGGACAATGGAGGCTTAAAATAATACACATTAGGGTTATAGATAATTTGGTGTCATATGATATCTGGAGTCCTATATATCTCAGCCAATGTGGCCAGTGACAAGTCATAATTCAAAGAATTTGGGAGTCAGAAACTTCTGCTCCCTGATGTAAATGTATTTGGGTTTCCAGAGAGGAGTGATCTGCAATGTTGATCTGCAATGATCTGTTTTTATTTTTGATTCAGTACAAACATAAGACTACTCTGTGATTCCATTTTATGTTTAAAAAAAGCATAATTTTGGCAAAAAAAAACAGGATAGCAAATCCTATATATTTTTGAAATAAGCAATGTAGAGTTAAACTAATGGACCTATGAAAATCATGATTCTGAGCTCCAGAAAGATGATTGTGCTTAAGATGCGATTGAATCAATGCAATATATGCTCTGATTAAATTATTGTTAAGATTGGTCCCAACCTTAATGGCTTTTTGGAATGGCCTTAAAATGTGGCTTTGTCATAGATCCTATTGAAGTGTGATGGCCACTAAATAGTTACATTTTGTGTAAGCTTGGAATTTACTGTCATGTTTTTTTTTACTTATTATAGACTTCTAACTCTTTTAGTTGTATTTCAATTGTTTTTTAAATAGGGTGAGTTTTAATTGTTTTTATTTGTTTTTGTTGTTATGTGCAACACTTAAAATCACAAATGTGGGGAAGGCTGCTATATAAATATAATATTTTTTTAAAAAAGATGCCCACACAAATAAAATAAGTCACAATAGATGTAAGTCCCTGTTCAAATTCATTTTTCACATAAGTAGTGCTAATTTTTATACTTAATAATATTGAATCTTAAAGAAATTAAACAAATACATTCCAGGATAAATTTAAGATTCATCTTAAATCCTAAAATAGATTGTGAGATAACTGTAGAATGGCATGTTTGAATCAAGAACTGTTGTTTCCAATGTCATTCTGGGACATGAGGCTGTCACTCATGTCAGACAATTTGTCATGTTTGGTATGTGCTATGTATTACTTTATCACTGAAGCCCTTGCTAGCTTGGACATCTCCATATTATTGTATACCAATAAATATGAAAGGGTTAACTCAGAGTACATTTCCAGCTTTTGTAAAGTCTGGTTCATTTCTTCAAATAAGCAGCTGAATGATTTCTGGAAGCAAAGCTAAGAAAGTTCTTCTTAGATCTAAAAGAGATCTGTTGCCTTACCAACCCTTTCAAGTTATTGTTATAGTTGGTCACATAGTCAGCCAGATGTTAGACTGGATTTGGTATTTTGTCCACTTACCAAATCCTTCCCAAGGACCTGGGATAGGCAGATGTTGTTGTTTGATGTTATTAAAGGGATTGTCACAAGAGGCCAGCTTTTGCAACTGCCTCTTAGTGATTTTGTCAATGGCGCCGATAGTGATCAAGTGTGCTTGGCACCTGTTACTATTGGTACTATCTTTGCTTTCTTTTGCAACAGTCATTATACTGTGACTATTATAGTTTATTACACATCCAGGCAAATATTTAGACAGGATTTGGCATTTTATCCACCAATGGACTCCTTGTCAAGCACCTGGGATAGGCAAATGTGGATGTTTGATGATCTTAAAGGTAGCTTCACAGAATGTAAGCTGCCTTTTGCAGGTGATTTTGTCAATGGTGATGGGGTGGTGTTCCAGTTGTTTTCTTTGTCTTCACATCTAAGTACTTTTTTATTTTTTAAATATTCATTTATTTTTCACTTTATTTGCCCTTTTGGTGTTATATTGTGTATTCAGTATTGATACTCTTTGTTTTCATTATGACTACAGTCTTGAAAAGTTGAAAGTAACCAAATCTATCTAGGGTTCTGAGAAGGCTTGGTTATAATAATAACAGTCTTCTGAAAAGCCATGTGGCTTCAGGCCAACCAAAGTAACTTCCATTAACAATTTAAACATACATGCAATTCCTTCTGCTACTGTACATCTTACTGTATATCTTTTTGAACATATATGTCTGAGCTCCTAACCAAACCATTACAAAATTCACTGGAAAATAGAAAATGTTAGTGTTATACAAAATGCAGACAAGTAAATTCATGCATACAATAGAAAACAAAGAATTTGTAATGTTAGTTTCTCTTTAGTATAGCCATGATATATAACATTTTGGGGGTTCCTCCTTAGATGGACCACATAGTATGTATGGATCAGAGGAAATCTGTAAAATTTCAGGATAGATGGCAGTTAGTGCACCATATTAGGGTTGCCTAGTGATTTCAGTGCTTATCATAGAACAGAAAGGGAGGGGGAAAAAACCAAGCCTTGCATTGTGTATTTTTCCAGAAGAGAAATACGCATGTAAGGCATTATATTCATAGCCTGGTATGTGCCATTCAAGCACATTCTTCATTAGCTACTCTTCAAATGAACAGGAAGCCAATATCATTACTATAACAACTGTGAAAAGATGAGCCTTGTCTATAGAGAAAAATGCTGCATTATCTTCACGCTTTAGGTGTGTACCATCATTATTGTTTAGCCACTGTGCAATGAATTACAACTCTTACACAAAATGCCAGGCATACATTTCCACCAGAATAATTTCCATGAAAGAGTGGAATGCATTTCTCAATAGTTTTGAAGAAATGAGAAGGCACAGAACAAGAATCAAAGCTGAAATAAAGAAAAAAAATGGTTATACAAAATACACACAAATCTCTGAGGGAATTATTGCCTTGTTCATCAATCTCTTCACAAGACCTCCTGATTTATATTGAATTTTAAAATGAACAAGGAAATTATGGAACGATAAGGACTTTGACTGTGTGCATTTCTTATAAAGCAGGCCATGCTGCAGAGTAGAATTTTGTCAATTCTGGTCTTACCTTTCCAACATTATCAAGACATGATCGTTGTGAAGCAGTGTTTCTGTTTTCTTGTGGAATCTTGAAATGCTTCCTCTGCTTTGCCTAATTCTGCTTGTTCCATCAGAATGTATAAGCTTAACAGAGAGATACTAAAAATTGTAATAGCAAAGACCATTTGTCACCTCAGCCTACAACTAGATACTATTTTTCCAACTCCTTGAGCATTCAGTTCATCCATAGCTTGTCTTGGATGCTGTTAAATCTTAACGTTTGTTGCCTTATATCTTCCACAACGACATTGAATAATTGGCTATTACTTTTTTCTTAACACTTTGGCATATTTAGAAATATTAGCATTGTCCAAATTCAGATCTGTCCATTTTACTTATATTTCTTTGGTGCTCTGGATCAGATAATGTAGTGTCAATACAGAGCATTGTTCTGTCTTGTCCTATTCCTGCCATGTACATTTTAATTTGTTGAAAGCTAAAGCATTCTGTCATGATGTTAGAACTCTGATTGAAAAATATTTTATAATAACTATAAAATGTATTTATGGAGCATGCATTTATTTATTGGTTAATTTTGTTGTACTCCATCCAGAGTAACTTGTTTGTAAAATGGGCAGCTATATAAATTAGATAAATAAAATCCTATTAGATAGATAGTTGAAAAGCATGTCCTCTGTCTGCACATGAAAATGACCTCAGGTTAGCTATCTCATAAGCAAAATATATCCTTTCTACCAAAAGTCTATTGTCCCCATGTGGTAAATAGGTATTGTGATGACCAAAGACTCACTTCTATTGTGTTCAAACCTCCAACAAAATTCCAGTTTTCACTACTGTTTGTTCTTATGCCAAGATCAGAGGTCAGCTTCAAGTTATGGTTTCTATTCTTGCTTGGAGCCAAATAGTAGGACCAAATTGCTTAAATCAGAAATTACAGAATATTGAAATCTCAAAAAATTCTGCCTCCTTCCTCCCCTTACCGCCCAAAATCATCTTCAATATATGAGGTTTCATAATTTTGGAAATTATGCAATCTCTTCATTTGCATGTTAACTAAATTTCATTATATTAATTGAAGTAAATTTGAGTTTTTATCCTGAATTCCATCCTGTGACCTAGCATAACCTTTAACATGCCACCCAGGTGCCAAGTAGACCCCTGATATGGAACAAATTGACCCTAATTTTTAAATGTATTGTAAACCTTTGTAGACTGCCTACTCAATGCTAAACAACTTACAATAATAAACTTATAAAAACACAATACGTCCAATAAAAACAGATAATTACTATTTCCCCTATAGGTGTTCCATTCCACAACTCTTGGTGGTGACTGTATCTAAGATCTAAGAAAGACCAATTTGTGACAACCTAAGTTACATCGACATAATCTACCTGGTGATGACTAGAGACTGGGGTTCTCACATTTGTGAAATGAAGCCATGAGAAGATCAGTCTTTCTTCTTGATCCTCCCTGTTGTTCTTGTTCTTATTTTGATGGAGAGTTCTAGTATTTTTTCCTATTTTCAAAATATTAAGCCCAAAAGCTATGTGTCAGTTTTCATGAATTCCCTACTATAACCAGTGAAAAATAGTGCACTGATTTTTCAAAACTATAATCTGTTAAAAAGAAGGGGGGAAGAGATTTGCAGTTTAGCTATGATAGATGAATCACAAAATAACCCAGATTTCTCTCTCCACAGAAGGACATCATTTAGGTACCTAATTCTTGGATATTATCCTAGGACTACTTAATAACCCAAAGATACTGAATCTTACACCCTTTGAGTAGATCAATTTTAGTCTGGTTTGTTAATAACTTAGATGTTGACATGGCTCAAAGGATCAATGTTTCCTGAAAAATAACCAGCTTTCAATGTATATATTTCTTGCTGTAAAACATTTATTCACCCCAACTTTTACCCAGCAAGATAAATGCAAACAGGACTTTACTTTTACCAAGGTTGACTAAGATGTATGAATATTTTTTGAGAGTGCTGAGTTTCAAAGTCTGCTTTAGAATGAAACCTTCAATCATAGGAGTAATTTTGACCTCAGCCTGTCAATTTCAGTAGTTCAGATTAGATAGATCTCTGAGTTGGTTAGTTGTACATAAGAAAAAAAAGTTAAAGAGAAGATTTTATATCTTTTTTTCCTCCCATTTTCTTTCCCATGTATAGTTTCTCTGTTTCTATTAACAGAACTTATATACTTCTTATAGTCTTTGCACTTTTCTCAAGAATTCCAGTGGTCTGATTTTAGCATCATAAAATGTGATATCTTCAAATTGGACTAATATTCGTACTTCATTACACCTTTATTTATTTGTTTGCTTGATTAGATACACTTAGAGGGACTCATGATTCTAAAACACGAGTGTCAAACTTGATCACGTCACGTCACGTATCGTGATGTATCGTGACAATTTTTGCCTTTGCGGAGCCGGGGTAGGCGTGGCCTGCATGTGATGCATATGGCCTGTGGGCCGCCAGTTTAACACCCCTGCTCAGAAATGACTGAGGCATTCAAACAGTTTAAAAGAAAAGAGAAAAAAACATGCAAAGAGAAGAACATGTATGCCTAGATAACAATATCCAGTATTTTATCAAAATCTGCCAGATGTTCAACATATGTATGTTCAACATACAGCCTAACCCCAGGCTTCACAGCAAAGTCATGTTTTTAAAGAGTTATGGAACCCTTGCATGGAGAGTGCTCTGCAAAAGCCTGGAAGCATGTAGTTCAGGGGGCAAGACTAAATGCAATAATTCAGTCCAGTCTTATGAAAACTGCAATGAAGGGTAGTCCATGTTGCAAAATAAAGATAAGCATCTTTAAGGTATTTTATTCTTCCGAAAAGCAGAATTTACCTGGCTGTGCCATAAACCTTTGAACAGAAAGCTACTGGATATGAATTTTCTTACATATTTTAACATAAGACAACCTTAAAATCAAATAGGGTAGCATTCAGGTCACCATAAAATGTCATCATTAGTTGTGGCATTTCTTAAATGTTTGCTTTTGAAAGGCCATTATTTGACATAATTGATCATAGATGTAAAAATGTGTGTTATAGTCATTAAGACAAACAGATCATGTGTTGGAACCAAAGTAATAGCTTCATTAATAGTCTTTATTGTTCTCCCCATCACCATTTCAAAATAAAATGTATATGCAGGTCCTCTTAAAAACCTTCTGTGTTTGTGATGTCACCTCTAAACTTGCTCTTAATAAAAAGATCAAAATCTATTGCCTAATTACTTCTTGCTTCTATTTCTTCCAGCAGAATACCCCTAATGTACATCCTGTATGGAACAAGTTATTTTGAATATCTAAAATGTTCATTTACAAATTTATGGGGAGGGTGATTCTTTTTTGTTGCAACGAAATAAATTATTTTTCTAGTTTTTTAAATTTTGTGCATACATTTTTACTTATATGGGAATGTTATGATTTGAATCCAGACCTTAAGAGACCTACTCAAATCAATGAATTTTAGGTAGGCCATGGCCATGTTAGCCATCAATTTAATGCATTTATACTAATTTTGGCTGAATTTAGATTCGATTCAATTACAACTACAAGATTGCAACAGTTAGGTAAATATTGAATAAGTATGACATAGACAGCAACATTTTCAGAAGTTTCCCACATTCATAGTGCTGAGAGATAATGACTGGCCCAGAATCACCTAGGCAACTTCCTCTTAAGCAGGAGCAGAACTCGGAGTCTTTCATTTTACAGCCTGATGTGTTAATAACTAAATCTTCATGTTGTCACAGGAACCCTATTTTAAAGCAGGTCTTAGAGCAGGGATGTCAAACTTGTGGCCCATGGGGCTGGATGCATCACGAACTGGCCACATCCATCCCTGGTTTAGCAAAGAGCGGAAAAGTCACAATGCGTCACATGACGACAACATGATGATGCGAGTTTGACACCCCTGCCTTAGAGCATGCTTAAAATAAGGGGAAACGTGGCTAATTAGGACTATTCTTCACATTAAGAAGATATGAAACTATTATATGTGATCTGTTCCTTCATGATATAAATCAAATGCATTTCTTAAATAGTTCTTTCTGTATCAGTTCTGGAAATAGGATTGAGGATGACAGAAAATCCAAGAATAAACATCCTTAACAAAAAAGAAGGGAAATTTCTAAATTTTGCACAATGTAACAAACATGCATACTCTATATCTCATGAAACTATTTACATATGTTGGATCTGCAGATTGTCAATTACCGTAATGTCCACAATTATTTTCCAGTCTTTACTATTTTCCAAGATTTTAATAGACATTTTCCATCATTTTCACATGTATTTATCTAAATTTCAAAGCTTAATTAAAAACTGAAACTCTGGGAAAGTTTTTCTTCTGAATTTCAGTATTATACAAGTTTTTTTAAAAAAAAAAACACTTCTTATACATTCATAACGTAGAAGTATGTGCAGGAGTCAGCATTTGATTTATTCCTGATAGCTAGACATTTCTGCTGATATTTATGTACTCAAACTCAACACCAACTATGTACAATGAATGAGGCAGGAGAAGTAATAGGGAGGTTTGAAGAAATAGATTCCATGCCACCATGAAACCTCATATGATTACTTTGGACCAGCCATTCCCTATCAACTCAATGTAACTCACAATCTTGTTTTGAAAATAAAATAAAGGTGGATTGTAGATACAATGCTTAGAAGCTGTTTCATCCCAAGGAAAGGTATGATTTAAATGCAATGAATCAAGAAAGAAAGAAGCATTGCAGAAATAAATAAAATCAGTTGAGAATAAATTCTTGAATAGCATTTTCAGTGGCTTTAGACTGCCTGCTTTCCTAGGAATGGAAAAAAGGGAATAGAAGATTAATGTTTGATTCCTTTGACAGTAAACAGAAATCTTTCACATCACAACATTTTACTGCAAACCACATTTTAGAATATATTTCTTCAGATTCCAAAGAAAGAGAAACAGAATTGATCACAAAGAAGGGTTGAAGAAACAATGTTAAATACAAAATAAACAATTCTTTTTTCAAGTGTTTCAAGTCTGTTTGCCCTTACCACCATACTTCTTTTTTCTGCCACTTTGAATCTTTCCTACTTCTTTCAAAATTCTCCCATATCTATTTGTCTCTCCCCCCACCCCACCCACCCCTCT
>JANHFK010008601.1:95573-110213 GCA_036250565.1 Sibynophis collaris | reverse complement strand
CGAGCCTGCAATAATTGCAGGCATCTGGTGTTAATAACAGGGTGCTTTAGACCGCTGCGCCACCTCGGCTCATAATATCTATTGAGCTTACTCATAATTTGGAATAACTACTACATTCTCTAGTGTAGATTTCTAAGAAGTGTACAAGATTATAATTTGTGCTCAATAAGTATCACAAATTAAACCAGCCAAATTGAAGTATCAAAATATTTAGGGCTGTACAGTACTACAAATGAAAAAGAAAAATGAAAGAGAAGAAAAAACATTATGCTGTTTGCATAAGCTTATTTTAATGTTTAGCGGAATTAAATGGTAAAACTATTATGCAATTGTACTCATAGCAATTATGTTTCATTTTAATTATATGTAAATTGTATCTTCTTTTTTCTACTTTGGCCTCTGACTTATCACATGAAAATTAATGTAAGCCAATCACAAATTGTGTACATCTGGAGTATAAATGTACATTTACACAACTCCATCCCAGGAATGCAAAAAAGAAAAAAAATAACCTCATACAAGCTTGCTTGCATACATACACAAACACATGCATCTGGTGATACTGCATTACAGTCTTAAAAAACAAAATTGTTTGCTCAGTTTCTTTGCATATACCAATTCCAAAGATTCTTAGGTCAGAGGCAGTTCATTTAGCTCATGATGACTTAGAATCTTAAGTGGGTTAAACATAAAATGGCATAATAGCATGTCAAATATATGATTGATTCTTTGGTTGCTTTTGGTTTCTTGATACTCCTTTGTCAGAATATTCATGACTGGAAAGACATGGTAACAAGGTTAGCTAATGAATAGGCATAGTAACAAGGTCAGCCAATGGGAACTGTTTTGGAAACTGAAACTGGAAGGAGCCTGGGCATGGCTTAGGCTTAGTTTAACTGCCCTATATAGTGGAGGTTCTCTTGGTTTGTATTAAGCTCTGTGCTTGTCTGCTCTGCTGAATTGAAACTAAGAACTATTCTCTCCTCTGCCTATAACTTCTACCATGTTGGAAGAATAAGCTATTGGTATTGTACATTTATCTTCATGTGTAATATAAAGAGAAGTTAATGAATCCTGCTGAATCAGTTATTCTGTGTGTGATTTCTGGATGTTTGATTTCTGCAACAAACTCTGACATGGTTTTCTCTTTATAAGACTAAGTATAAAGAATATAATTCTACTAAATTAATTATTTTAGTTTTCATAAAGGAATTTAGAACCTTTTCAGTGATGGATGTGAGATTCCTCAAATGAGAACTTGTATATGAAAAAATGATTTCAGGTGGCCTAGGGCATATGAACGGGCTCAAAGTTACCCAGCTGATTTCTCTGCCTAAGGCAGCAATAGAATTCATTTTTTCCCCAGTTGCTGTCCAGAATCTTTAACCAATACACCAAACTGGTTCTCCTTTAATATATAAAGAACTTGAAATTTACACCACTGGAGTTATGCAAACTTTTGACAGGGCTCTTCATTGAGGTTGGATGATATCACTCCATCAAAATATTGTAGCAAATTGAACCAATAGTCTGGTTCAGTATAAGTACACTCCTAAAATTCTTTGTCAACCGTTTTATACCCTAATACCTACTACCTCTGCTTCATAAAAGGGCAATGAGAATATTTCAAAACATTATTAGTATGGAAAACTTGAAATTCAACAGCATTTATATCATTTACAAGTCTCTACATTTAAAATCCTTCTGTTTTAAGTCTACTCTGCCAATTAATTAATTAATTAATTAACAAACAAACAAATAAATAAGGCAGCTAAAGGATTTTAATGTTTCTGTATTATAAGGCTAATCTCTCTTTTTCTAGTTTCAATTTACATGTGAAGTAGTTCAAATCAAATTGGTTTATCCTCAGATCTTGAATTAAATCATGTCTTCAAGTCTCAAATATCGAAGTTGAATTGAATCAAGAATGATTCACAAAAGTCTTAAAAGTGCATACCAATTTTCAAACATTTTCAATTCTTCTTTGTATAAACTAAAAATGAATATGTGCATACTGTGGAAAATTATGAGAAGAATTGCCTACATTAAAATATATGCATGATATATGCAGTATTATTAAAGATAAAATGCTTATAATAAACAGAAAAAAAGTGAATTAAAAAACAGGAATAGGAAAATGCACATAACTGGAGGTTTGTTTTTTATGGAAAAGAAAAAGTCAAAAAAAATGGCAGTGGTGGGGAAGCCAGGGAGGATGTTGTCCCATTGTCTCATAAATAGAATAGATGGAATGATTATGAAACCATGATGGTCACATTCCAGGGCTATGCCAGATTCAACCAAAGTTGGTTAATTCTTATTTTAAAAAGCAAATAAAACAAGAGCAAACAATGAAACTCTGATTTGGCCTATTATTATATATACAATTTCTCAAAATAAAGGACTGGACAGTTACCAACCACAATGACTCATAATTCCCATATTGCCATTTCCAGTGCAGAAAATTAGCATTCCTTAACTTTTCTATAAATAAGATACATAAAGTCATGGGTCTGCTCCTATTGTGTATAAGGCATATTCTTCCTGATTAATGTAAAAACCAAAGTGTTCCTCACTATTGATTTATTCATAAGAATATCACATAGTTTTCCTGGAAATAATATGGAAGTCATTTGCCATTCTGGTTTTCTGGATATTTTCTTTACTTGCTTGCAGCCCTTAGTATTCTCTGAAAGTTTCACATCTATACACTAAACATGTTCAACATTTTTCTATTTTATATCTTAACTGCTTAATATGGAACATGATAATAAACAGCTTCTATCTGTGGCACAAACAAATAAAAATAACAAGATCCTGAACAACAGAATAGTTTGGTCCATTGCTACTTTCTTCTAAAATAGAATAGACCTTCCAAGAGGATAGAGGATAGAGGACAGAGGATATCAAAAATACTTTTGAACTAGGAATTGCAGTCCAAAACATCTAGAGGCCACTAGGTTCTAAAAGCCTGTATGTGTGTTTATGTGTGTGTTCAAGAACAAAAAAACAAAACTATCCTATTTACATGTAAATGTAGCTTAGTAAGTTAATGCTATCTATAATTCAAAAAGTGTGATGCTATTACATTGATTGGTTTGGGATTTGGACAAGATGCCATATAGAGTTAATTCACACCACCCTGTATGAGTACTTTAACCCTTGTTGGTTATATGTATGTATAACTTAATTTTTATGAGGTATATTTTCTATAAGTTAAAAGTTAAAAAATCGTAATTTCCACCAGTATGGTTTTATATTGAAAAGGTTCATGGTATACATGGCAGTTTCCCAAAAAGCAACTTTGAGACAATTGATTTCTTCCCCTCTCTTCATTTTTCCCTTTGTTTCAATAATAAAATGATATATTATTATATCAAGTTTGGATAATAATCCCCCAAAGAGTCATGTTCAAAATCCAATATCAAAAACAGAATCATACCTATGTTTATGAAAAGTGTATTAATTTCCTTTTGGGAAATGTACGTTTTGTTCAGTTTAGCTTCCATGTAAATCAGCATAATGATTAATTGCAAATCTAGCATTAACATGCTACAGTTAGAGAGGAAATATTAACACACTGGGGAGTCCTACTGCGTTGTATTATCTGTCACATGTTGTGTGTTAGTAATGGATATAATTCTGCCAATTGTAAAATAAATCAAGCAGTCAGGACACATAAGGGCAGAACAAAGTAGAGAGAGTACCTACTTATAATTAAAACACAGCTGCAATTGAGGGCAACATATTAAGGGAACAAAATCCATTTATCCATCTCATAAACTTTCTTCTCCTGTGTGCATTAGCACAGTATTAAGGATCCAATTATAAATGTTGCAGTGGTGTTAGCTATAAATGGGCAACTTCAAACAGGACTCTATTAACTTCTTAATTAAAGCACCAATTTCAACAAAGGGTTTTTTTTTTAAGCACAAAAAGACATCAAAGAAACTTCAAAACCATTTATAAAGCATTTCTCTCATCACTACTATAGAACGCCATTGAAAAAAATGTGTATCTTAGCAAAGCTACTTGAACAGCTCTCAATTATTTCCCATATACATTATCTTAATCACATTATTAACTTTATCATTAATGTAACAAAAATCAGTAAGAAACATGCTGGCCTAAAAGTGCAAAATCCATAATTGGATCATATCCACTTCTGTAATATTTTGATTCATTTTAATTACTAGCTATGAAACTTGGACCATTACGAATGTGGGATGTAAATGAAAATTAGTAATGCATCAGGACCAAAAGCAGCAGAAATACTTGGTCTTCCTAGAGGACAACTAACTTAGGGAATCATTACACATAGTTCATTTTTCCAAAATGATATTAGTCTATTGCAGAAAAAGAAACAATGAAGCCTTTGGACAGTGCTAGCATTATTTATACAAGTATGAATATGAACTGTGCTTGTTTTAAACATACTGTATACAATGACTGCAATCTTTTTATGGAATCACCTTTTAAGTCAGCATGATTTTCTTTCTGGCTCTGTTCTCAGATACCTGCCTAATTGAGGATAATTATTTGAACAACTGGAAAATTGTGTTATATCCCATCAAAGCTTTATGCTGACCTATGTTGGGGTGTAATTTTCCAAAATTATTAATGTTCATGCCAAATAGAAAATCTGGGAGTTATATTCCCAATATAACTGGAGGATATCAAGTTGGAGAAAGCTCTTTTATTCCAAAATAAATGTGCTAGTTTTTTTTAAAAAAAACAAGGTATTGTGCTGTTTTTGCAGTTCATTGTTCAAGAAGTTGAGAAACATTTCCATGTTCCTGGCAGAAGAACTTCTTCAGATAACTAAATAGAATGTTAAATGTACATATATACATTTTTCTTGTGTGGCAGAATTGTATCCATCAGCATGATAGAAAGCACCATGATTTGTTACTCACAAATATGGATAAATAAGCTGAAATTAAAAGGCATTCATTTTTTATGTTTGTGCAAAAAAGTGGCTGTCTTCCAAAATCATTTGTCAAGGAAGTTACAAAGCATTGATTATCTAAGATGCATGCATACCATTGATTGACCAATTGGGATGGAAGAAAGGCGACAAAATTAGAATTGAAATGATTGTTAAACATTTCTTGAATAGCAATAAAATTCCAAAAGCTATCCAACCTGGTACATCAAAATATGCCATGGTTGCATTCATGCTATGTATCTAAATATATGTGCATTTAAGATCTAAGCTGAATCTTTTGTGAATCTAGGTTTTGTTGGTATAATTCCATGTATTAAGTATTAAGAAAACAGTTTGTTCTTAATAATAACATAGTCTTAATTTAGATCACTCAATCTCCATGATCTTATGCCTTAATTTAAAGAGGAAATTCTCTCTTTCTCTACTGCCTTCAAACAGCCAACCCAAAGAATATTCACTCCTTCACTGTAAACCTTTTTGAAACTGCCAGGAAGTAGCTTTCCACTCTGAAAATTGCTGCATTATATTATAGATCCTTCTAAAAGAATGATGGATAGGAAAACAACCACATATAGTATACCTTCTCAAAAAGTGCAATACAAAAAAATTTCAATCACCTTTAGCACTTAGAACAGAAGGCTCTATCACAGAGAACTGGAAACTGGAAGAAAAAAAGGCAATTTTTGATCTTGATATTAACAATATTTAAAAGCCCAGTTGCACATGGAAATAAGAAGTGAACACTCTGGGTTAATGATTTTTATTTCTTTTTTTCTTAATGCTTGGTGAAGTTTAACACTAATTATTTTCAATGAATATATTCAATCTATTAATTCTTCTTAACACTGACTTAACTGTGACATCATGGTCTTAACATCTGGCTAATTTGGTGAAATTCTTAACCATCTTCTCAACATGACTGTGTAACATATGACCTTATAAAAAGTTCTGAAGAACTTAAAAGTGTGCTTACCCTTTGGATCATTTTCTCCACTATAATTTAATTGTACTTTCCCTCCCCCCCTCCAGATCGACCTTACTATACTTGATTTATGAGATTTTAGAGTTTATTTTGCTAATAATAATTTTAAAGCTTATTTCAATATTAATAATCATTCTGTGCTGTTTCTGCCAAGGGTTCATTAAAGAGGAGAAAGATCATATATAAAGACCTAATTGTTTTAATAGATCAAGGGATTAGCATGGAGGTAAATGAGCTTAATTGTCAGAACTTATCCCAGTTCTGTACAAAGTAGTCATTACTCAACTAAACAGAAAATAAATCTCTTTCAAGCAATTTGTTACTGTCACTTTCTCTTGTCAGTTAAAAGGTTTGAATAAGCCAACGAGAGGATAACCCTTTCAACAAGCAATGGATAATTTAGAATCCTTGATAGACAAGTGCTCAATTAAATCATTTGGGATCAGAAGCTGAGGTCTTACCCTTGGCCTTTGGGAATTATATGAACATTTTTCTTATGTAAATTATCTATATAATGAAAAGTTAAATGAGAATAAAGGACTATGTGAATTCAATTTAGCAGAAAAAGAAAAGAGCTAGAGTCATCAGCAATGAGATCTCAAAAAATGTGTTCAACTTAAAACAGACATGACCAATACCCATCAAAAGTTGAAAAAGTAGCAAGCACTATGTGTAGAAAGCATAATATTGCTACATGAGTATTTAAATCTTTTACGTGTTTAAACTCATAAAAAATCTACTGCTCCTGTGAACCACAAATAAAATTTAACATCACCTCTGCACAAATCACTGTAATCCACTGTCATATCTAACAAAACCACAAAGCATTATGATATAATGCATACATTTGGGATGAGTAGTGACAGAAAGAAAAAGAGATAAAGTAGCAAAATCTCTAATGTATGTCAACCTGAAAATAACACCAACATTCTGTATGCATGGAAGTGGGAGAGAGATTTAAAACATAATACTATTGCACCAAGAAAAGTAGTCATAAATTGAACACTCTCTATTAACAGCACAAATATTAGCCACTCACATACTGTATGATTTCTTCTCCAATATCACATCTTATGCTCACCAATAATATATCCAAGGCCAACAGTCTCCATTCCTTTTCAGAAATTATAAAAGATCCCTATTTTTTTTTGTTATGGAGTAATCTCAACAATAGTGTTTTGCTTCATAAATACTATTTCAGATAGACTACCCCAAAACAATATTATAGTCTTTTGTATATGAAGAAACTCACCATGGAGACGAAGACAGATGTACAGTATTTGATTATTTTCCATTTATTGTCTACCAGAACTAAGAGAGCCGTTTTGCCAAATCTGGCTTAAATGATCAATTTTAGCTAAGGAATGGATAAGAAATAATCAAACGGTAATGTTGGAGCACAATAGAGAAAAATGATGTCTCCTACCATGTTTAAGTGAGATTGTGTGCACATTCCGGTCGATACATGTTTTAAATTTGTAAATTGGCTTAGAAAAACCAATCTAAGGTACACATTGGGAAAACAACTTCAAACTGGCATAATATTATATTTTACAGGGGGGCTGCACAGGAGAATTTCAGGATCTATAAGGTAACCTTCATTTCCTTCAGAGGGAGAAAAAGAGATATGATTATGTTCTATGGAGTTACAGCAGGATATGAAAAATGCAGAAATAGCTCCACACCCATTGTTTGTAATATACCTGTGCTGTGTGATCTGTGGCCAAAATACCTAAGGAGTAGTTGAGGAAGTAGACAGTTACATATACATTGCCTACTAGGAAATGATTTCCACAGCCAAACCTCAATAGCTAGGAATAAACAATACAGTCACTTTAGCAGCTGTTCTCATGGAAGAATAGTACTGAAACAATATTGCCAAGAGCAAAAGGAAATAATTCTTCTACCCACACAACCTCCATCTACAAAATCAACACACATTAACTACCTAAATCTCCCGTCTGCTTGTACTAACAAAGTGTTGAGAAAGAACAAGAGGGAGAAAGAAAGCCCTATAAACAAGTGGTTGATAAATCTTTCTTATGTGCTATGCTGTATATGAAAGATCATGCCATTAAAAGAATGTACTGCATTTCTTATCAACCTATGTTTGCAACAGTGAACCCAACCCAAAATAAAATAGAATTTATTTTATGCCATTTATTAAAATACAAAGTTCTGGGGTAAAAATATAATAAACTGAAATTAAGCTAACTCCCGTACCCAAGAAAAACTATTACTATATCTATTACTATATTTTTGTATTTTCTGCATTGTCGTCAGAATCTGATTACATTGACTTGAAAAGTCAACAATAGGATAGGATTCTTTCATCACCCTATCTTGAGCAGTACCAGTGAGATGCTGCAGATGTTCTTGGACAATATTATTTCCCAGAGAATTTCCTCTTCACACATGGATGTTTCTTAGAACCAATGTTTTCTGTGGTCCTTTTTATCTAGGGCACATTATAGAGGCACCAGCATTTTTCAAGAAACTATTCTTGCCATCATTCTTCCCTCATCAGTCAGAAGTCTGAAGAAGACTTTTGGGTGTGCTGTCTTTTCTTTGGGGGGTGGGGGAATAATTAGGGAAATTAACAGGGCATGGTCTTCTTTTTTTTTTACACCAGTCTTTTTTAGAATAATATTAAATTTCTCTTGTAGGAATCTGTTAATCCTAAAGAGTAAGCGTCTCCATTTCAGGGTATTGCTTAGAAAGATCAATTTGAGAAATTTTTAGTAAAACAATAAGACAAGCTCTCTGGGGACTATGGGGGATCTATACATTAGCAAATTAGATATTATTTTTCTTTTACTCATTAAATGTAAAAGGGAGGAGGGTTGTCTGGTTTGTGAAGGAGGTGTAGTCACTTGTTTTGGAAATGACTACTTCTCAAAATTCTTTATTTCTGAAAGATAAGGCTTTTATTAGAATACTTATATATTCTTCCCAGTATTATAAAGATTATGTTTCTTAATATATAAATACATAGGAAAGAAATATATTGTTTGTGTTCTAATTGGTGGCTTCTTTGTCTATTAATCTATTACCTTTGGCCATCCCTATCCCCTTGGGTAGTGCTGTTAGAGGTAAAAGATGCTTATTAGTGACTGTGAAGACAATTCTCTTTTCTTGTCCATCACCTACTATAACTTCCATGCATACACATAAAAAACGAGTGATCAGGAAATTAATAACATATGTGATGAAGTCCTAAATCACCCTGTGATTGCCTCAAAATGAGACAGTTAATTTGACCACTAGAGTAAATCTGGGTTTAATTGTTTGCTTTCAGATTAGAAGAATGAAGTGTCGCACAATCAAGTATAAATAATTGCGCTTTGACTAACATATAATCATCTGGTTTTGTGGTTGGTATGCTAACTTCCCTACAGACAAACACAGGTCAGACAAGATACACATTATCATAAAACAATTTTTGAATTAAGATTCAAAAATTGTACTTTAACTTTTCAAGTTTTACAGAAGCTTCAGCAATGTTCAAATAACAAAAAATAAATATATATACTGATGGCTATATGTATTCTATATAGCTATTCTGTGTTAAAAATTTTGGCTTTCGATGATAAGAAAAGTACAGCATATTTTGCCAAATATATATATATTTCAAAGTGCTTAAAAAAGATTGTATCTGGCAAATTTCACTCAAAAGTGAAATACTTTGCCTCTCTGATTCATGAAGTGAAATTATATTTTGTTTTTTTCCTTTCCTTTTTCTTTAATAAAAATTTACCCACACTGGTGAATTTATTTATAGATGGGACAGAAAGAACATGTGGTTAAACAAAATGTAGAAGAGAGCAGAATTGACAGATTTCTGCTTCTGAGCAGAAGTCAGTGAATGCTTAGTTCTTTAAAGTCTGGCTTAGAGCCCTTCTCAATTCATGCAGGTTTATAAAGCTGACACTTCTTGTTTGACAGCTCCCTTATTTATAAGTAGAGCTACATGTCAGGCAAAAATGACATAGACCTTTCCATGCCCAGAATTTCTGAGCTACTGAACACTGCCAGTGTAGATGGGTAGGAATTGTGTTTATTTTTTTGAAAAGAACCAGAATTCTGTCTCGGCATTCTTAAAGCAACTACATCATGGTGGCTTGATTTATAGTTACATGAGAAGCAGTAGACTAGGGGCACACAAAATGCTCTGAGCTAAAAAGGACTGACTGCTTCAAGTGCTCCAAGCCCAGAACAAAGAAAATGTGTCAACAGAAGAGGACTTGTTTTGAGCATTAGAAGGACTGCAATTGTTGCTTTAATTGAGGTTCTGCTCTTTTTCCAAACCATGTTCCTGTTGTTTTTTGGCTTAGACCAAATGTAGCAATCTAAAGAAGTACATTCTGGGATTAAACCAAAGCTACTAAAATACATGAATGACTGATCTAAGAAGAATTTATGCCTTTGAACTATGGTGCTGACGTACATTACTGCATATACCATGGACGGCTATAGTAACTAACAGAGATGTGTTAAATAGTATAAAACTAGACACATCACCACAAGCTGAAATCACAAGTCTATGTCTGATTTTCTTTGGCCATGTTATCTGAGCAAATTCATTCAAGAGGGCAATGATGCTAGGAATGGTTAGTAGACAAATAAGAAGGGACAAGCAAAGATCATGCTTGCTTGATAACATCAAATCTACTACAAAGTTGAACATTCAACAATTGAAAGAAGCTGTGCTTGAAAGGTTAGCAGGTAGTCACCAAGAATCAGACACAACTAAATGATTAAAAGCAAAGTAACTACCGGTAACTAAAATACATAGCTCAACATGAAGAGCACTGGGTCTCATCCCTGCCTCTTGCTTCTGTGCAGATAAACAATGATTACTGGAAGCTGCAGGTTCTTTGTTATGAGGATTTTAGACTTCATAGAGGTTGCTTGTATGTTTGTCATTCTGCTTTCTTTTGCAAACAGACCACCTCTGAAAGAAGGAAGGAGGATAAAAGAAGGTAAGTGAATGCAAAAGATAAATTTATGTCCTACTTGACATACAGATATTGCTAATGCAACTGAGATTGTGAAAAGACCACTGTTAGCAGTAATGTTGATAGTTTGGTTGATTTTTACAAGCATTGGTGTGTTTAAATTCTGAGCATATTTTTCTGCCCAGTTAATATTAAGGTCCATGATGCATTTGAAACTACAAAAAGGGTCAGAGCTTCAAAGCTTTCTTTTTATATTTTTTATATGCTCTTGTGCCTTGCTTAAATTCCGAGTGCATTAACAACAGGTTTGTTTGTTTTACCCTGTAACATTTTAAACTGTAATGTGTACATTTACTGTTATAGTGTCGCTGTTATTTTACATTCAAGAATGTAAAATGCAACAACATCTTTTCCTTGTGTAGCTGTCAAACTGAGCAAGGCACCAAAGTTCAGCAAAAATCAACGCACCAACTGTTTTTTGCTGATGTGTATGTGGTTTTGCAAATTCTTGTTTTAAATGATATTCAATTTGGTTAAAACATCAGGGTAGAAACCAGAACACCATGAATTCTAGTCCTCCTTTAGGTACAAAGCCAGCTGGGTGACCTCTAGCCAGTCACCCTCTCTCTCTCTCAGCCATAGGAAGCAAGGAAGAGAAAATCACTTATGGAATCTTGCCAAGAAAACTACAAAATCCAATCCAGGCAGTCACCGCATAACCACTTGGTATAAGTATTTGATTGGCAGTTACCTGCTATTTGTAATCAGAGTTCCTGTTAATCAATGGGATTATTTTAAATGATTTTTTAAAGTTTTCTTCAATTTTCTCTAGCTTTAGAAGACAGTAGATAGCATGGACTACCATCTTATTCTTAACAAACAAAGGGTAACAAGAGAATGAGGAAGGTATTCTGTTATTTTCTATGATGGAAACGGCATAACATATTTTTATTTTTGATTCATTGGAACACATTTCTTACATATCCTTACTCTGAATATGTTTGTGTGTTTCTACTAAAGAAAATAACAAGTGGTGAAATTCATTTCAGCCTACACTTACTTCATTATTATCTCATGCTCCTATGCACATTATAGATTTGTCTCTTGGGAATATATGTAATATGAGTGACTAAGCCTTTTTTTTTTCTTTTTAATGATGGAAGCTGCTTTCTCTAAAAAAGAGGAGAAGCAGAAAAGTAATTGGCAATGGAGCTGAAGGAAGTGATAATGTTGGATCAGGCTTCCACATGTGTAGAGAGTAAGGTACCCTTTCCGTGTTTTAGATATCCCTTTCTCTTTGGAGGACACTTTTCCTTTTTTTAAAACAAACTCTAACACTCCTTCATACATCAGGCTGCCAAAGAAAATAGCTCTTACTAAAAGGATGAGCAGATTATTTGCAAGGGAATTGTGAAATGAGTCTGTAACTGAAGGTCTATTTTAAAGACTACCTATGACACCAAGGCTACATATTGGCTATCCTTTTATTATAGGAGCCATATATGTTCCTTGCTATTCTTATCTCCCCATCTCTTATTTTCCAAGTATTGATGTTCTGTGTATGCCCTTCCAATTACTGTTAATCCTTAGGAAACCTAGGATATAATGTCCTATAGTTTACGCTGTAGCTCTTGGAGGAACATTTTGAGTTCCATTATCTTCTTTTGCTTTTTCTGTGGGTTGCTCAGGGATAGAGGGATCTTGGTGTGCAATTAAGGGAAAAATATAAAGTCTTAAAATAATATATTTTAGCTATTGAATTACTGCCTGCTAAGTCCCCTTTCTCAGCTGAATGATAGAAGAAGCAACTAGTATTTAAAGTTCCATTGGCAAAGGCACGCTATAGGAAATCTCCCAATCTCTGTAGACCTTTTATTCTTTTTTTTACAGAAGAAGAAATATATATGTTTAATGTGGAATGATGCTAAAATGTGATTATATTGTGTCATAATCTGAAAGCTAAAAGCACCAACTACCTACTCAAGAGTAAGATTCACACAAAAGCATGTTAAATGAACTACATTGTTTAGTCTGGCCATATGGTTGTTGTCAATGGTTCTGTACAAATTACAATGGTTTAGCACTGATGTACATTTTTAATGTGTTTTTAAAGCATTCATGTTGCTGTTTACCGATACCATGTTGCGAAGATATGGAAAAAAAAGTGAGACTGCTAGCCAGATTAATTGCTGATAAAAGACTCCAGGAATCCATTCAGCTTTGCTTCTAAAAATACCCAAACCCTTAAAAAAAGAATGTAACAAAGAAGAAAAAGAAATCAAATTTTCAAAAGACATCTCCACATTTGCTTTGCATCATCTTAGCCCATACTGGAAACAGACAAGTGCAGCCAAAGCCTTTGGCATTTTATCAAATGTTTCCAAAGTGAGCCAGTAGTTGATGTCAAATACTCATTTGGCTAACACATGATCTCTGCCTTCAATTCATTGTGGGTAAGGAGCCAAGATGCTTCTAACTTCTATTTCCAAGCCATTATTAATACCTGTCTTAACAAAATCTTTTTAAAAACACAATTATAATTTCTTAAACAAACAAACAACAAGAAAAGGGAAATCCAAAAGGTGGAGGATTAGCCAAGTGGCAAATACTAGTTCAGTTAATTTTAAAAGGTAAAAAGAACTGTTCCAGTGGAACCATTCGTAAAGTGTAATAACTTGGATAATGAAAGACTCTTACATTGTGTGAATTAAATACTAATTTTGTCTTCAAATGATAAATACCTGCCTGATTTAAAATCTAATTCCCCCACAAATGCAACTTCTTCACAGTCATGTTCTAGACCTATCTTTTTTTCTGTGGTGTTTAATTATCCTTGGTCTAAAAGCCTTTAGCCATTTTAACCTTCAGGGCCTCCAGAAATACTTGGAAGAAAAAAAAGAATGAACTTTGTCTGTCTTAGAAGAGGATCATGTGTAGGTTAGAAAAAGAGCCAAGTCTTGATGTCTTGAGCATATTTTCACTCTACAGTTGTTAAGGAGGGAAAACATTCTTCCCTTAAACATGACAGTCGGCCAGCTGGCCAGTGCAGTCCTCCATATTTCAACCACAGTCAGCTGATCTATCATTCTGCAGACAAAGCATTAGATTTCCTCTCTACTGGCATGAGGCTGCCCATTCTCCTGTCATGGTCAGGTTGATTTCTTCAAAGAAGCATGGAAAGCATATACACTTTTCCTGTCTGCTATAGTTTATTAGTCCTGCAGATGCCTATGTGTTTAGCATTGGCCATTTGATCTGACTCATTACCAACCCTAGGTTTATCACCCTCTGTTGATATGGTATAGAAAATAAAGGCTAAATTCAGTACTGCCAAGCAATTTTGATTTGTCTTTGATGTTACATTTCTCTTTGTCTGTAGATCTATGCTTTTGTGACATGCAATGTGGACAGAATACAACTGATAGGAATATGATGTGGTGTATTAGCTGTGGCTGTAGATTGGTGTGACCTTGGGTACAGTGTTTCAAACTAAACAGATGTCTGGAATCAGAGGTAAATACAACTATAATTATGGGTTCAATTGATAAAATAATTGTTATCTGCAGTGCAATCATTGTATTGGAATAATCAAGTGGCATTAACTTTATCAAGCTAGTTTCTTAATGGAAGTATCCTGCTACAATTAGAGAGTGCATAAGATAAGTCCTACACTTAGTAAGAAAAACCAAAAGCACACATATAAACTGGGTGAAACCAGCCTTAATAGCAGTGACTGTGAGAGGGATCTTGGA
>JANHFK010008601.1:6923-21008 GCA_036250565.1 Sibynophis collaris | reverse complement strand
CTAGATGAGATCAACTCTGACTGCTCTTTAGAAGGCCAGATCCTGAAGATGAAACACAAATACTGAGAAGGAAGGATTCACTGGAGAAGAGCCTAACGCTAGGAAAGATTGAGGGCAAGAGAAGAAGGGAATGACAGAGAATGAGATGGCTTGATGGAGCTACTGAAGCAGTAGGCGTGAGTGAATGGACTCCAGAGGATAGTAGAGGACAGGAAGGCCGGGAGGAACGTTGTCCATGGGGTCGCGATGGGTCGGACACGACTTCGCAACAAGAGGTAGGTCAAGAAAATTTTCTGTCAGAGTTCTCATACTTTCATTTCCTTCTCCCCCCCACCCCCATGAAATTTTGTATCATTTTAGGAGTTGCTTGCTCAGTTTTGCACGGTATCAAATTAGATTGGATTCATCTGAACTGGCCTCAGCAGAAAATATTCAACTGCCAGCATCTACTCAGAGGAAGCTAAGAAGAAAAAGTCACATTTAGATTAGGAAGTAGAAACACAGTTTATACCTTAGACAGCAGGAAAGCACACTTGCTCTTTGCTATGCTCCAATATAACAAACAGACTGGAACACTTTATCTTTCTCTCCTGTAGCAACAGCAGGCTGACCTGAAATCGTAGCATGATCTGATTTTCAATCACTCATCACTGATAGTCTAGCATTAGTTTGTTATCTCAGTCACGACCACAAAACATCCCGCTGCACTTGAGCTGAACAAATGGATTCCAACACAAAATATATTTCAATAAGAAAGGATAATGGGACATGGACACACACACATACACACACCACACACACACAGACACAGACTGAAATCTCTAGAAAAATGGTTTTAAACTCAGGAATGAGCATTGGGAGACTTTTTATATAAACTACAGAAATTTTGATTTGTAGATTTGCAGAGAAAATTTGAGGAACAGGAGCCTGTCGGGTTCAGATATTTCAGAGATGTTTCTTAGTTTAGGAGCAAGATTTTCAGTGTCTGATTTTTCAACTAACAAAAAAACTAAATACTAGGATTATGTAAGGAAAGCTTCACATACGATGGATTAGATTTGTGGGTGGGTATTTATGTTGCACATACCCACACATAGCGATTTTTCTATGCATAATAAAGACATTCAAATCCTCATCTTTATGCATTTGACATGGTCCTTCTGAAAGTTGAATCAGAACATTCCTCAAAATTTTCCTGGATTTTGGGAAAGTCTACATAGATTTAGATTCTGGCCCTCAAATTTTGATACAGGATGTAAACATTACAACTATTTTTCAAGGATTAGAGTCTTTGAATTTTCTCCTAGCATTTATGCTATGAACTGAAGTTTTATCAGTTTTTTTCTACATCACATTAGTTGTGAGAACTAGATTGACTATCAAGTTCCTCAGTAATTGTGATTTCCACTAGATCAGGCATGTCAAAGTGATATGGCCTGCTCGGGCCTATACACCCCAGCTCTACAAAGGCAAAAAACATGCCAATATATCATGATATACCTGCGATGCAATCGGGTTTGACACCCCTGCACTAGATGATTTAAAAACCTAAACAGGGTTGCCTTTGTTTAACATTTGAAAACTGGAAATTCCAGTATTGTTGATTAAATTGGGAAGTTAGAAAAAATGCGGGAAATAGCAAAGCTCTTTGATGATGCTACCCAAAAATCATATAATCACAATCACTAATGACATTCTTATCAACAGTGATTTTCCAAAATACTTATACCTGTATAGATCAGTTAAGCAATAGAAAAGAGTCCTGAGAGCTATCTTAGATGCTGGAAAAAGGCTTCCAGCTAAGGACTCCAACTTTTTCATGGGTTTGATGAAAGCAGGTTTGATCAGAGAAAGGGTTTAAAAAGGCAGTACAACTTAGCAATATAGGGAATCCATATGAACCAGAAATTTCTCATCCCTGCTCTTTCACTATTCCAATTCAGTTAAAAAGAAATCCCTGGTGTCTTTTAAACCTGATTTAAATGATTTATTTATTCATTAGTTTATCAAATATATACAAGATACCAGGTATAAATATGAACATGGACATGAACACAAATAAATGGGGACAGTAGGACAGGGATAGTAGGCACGCTTGTGCGCTTATGCACGCCCCCTTTACGGACCTCTTAGGAATGGAGTGAGGTCCACGGTAGACAGGTTAAAGTCGAAGTTGTGAAGATTTGAGGATGTAACAATGGAGTCGAGAAGAGCATTCTAGGCATTGACCACTCTGTTGCTGGTCATATTTTCTGCAATCAAGTTTGGAGTGATTTACCTTTAGTTTGTATCGATTGCTTGCTCATGTATTATTGAGGTTGAAGCTGAAGACGTAGTTGGCAGGTAAGACATTGTAGCAGACAACAGTTGTAACAGACCATGATGCATTAATTCTGCAAAATAAACTACAACATGACATTTTCAGTGTCATTTAATTGTGGAAGAGTGAATGATCATTAAACAATAGATAGCGTTAAGGACTGCCTGTATATAGTTTCTGAACTGTAGCACAATTGCCAAACACATGCTTTCCATGAAGTTTGACAATTCTAGAAAAAAATGTAATGAGAAAAGGTGGAGCTTAGCATATCAATACCTTAATTCAACATAAACCATCATTACATCATCACATAAAATTAGCAGATGGGAACAAAAGCCAAAGCATCTTATATTATGAAGGCTTACCATAGCAGATTCATATATGACTTGTTCCTGTTTCAATAGATTCCAATTTGGATTGATGGCAGTGTATATGGTCCAAAGGTAACTAGAATTTTTCAACCTCAAAGTCTTGCATTGCAAATTATTCAATGACATATTAGAGTTTTAGTCCTGCTTTCTGTTCTGCTTATTTATCATTATCACTTTTAAATTATTTTATGTCCAAGAATAGGTTAATAATCAATGAATTTCTTTTGTCTCTTATTACCACCTTCACTTATTACTTAGTTTTAATTTTTATTCAGAGAAATCTTTTTTTTCTTAGAACATGGATGTAATATGTTTTATTGTTGCAGAAGACTGCTGTTCATGAATTTTTAAATCACATTATCAAACGGATTGTGATTAGAAATGAAGGTTTTATAAAGTCTGAGTCTGTAGGTTTATAGGCAAAAATCAAGAGTCTCAGCTTTTCATCTCACTTCTGAAGAAATTTACTTTTGTTTTAGTTTTATTTTGTCTAGCATTCACTGTGAGAAAATAGGGTTGTTTTAAGGATTGTTTCAAGTATCAGATTGTTTTGAGTTGCAAGCAACAGAACACAGTTCAAAGGATCAGTTTACCAGGAGGTAAACAAATCAATCCCAGATTTGTAGTATCTCAACATACAAGAGCTGTTAAAAAAGAAAGAAGAAGAATTTGAAGTCTGATTATCATCAAATAGATTATTGTTAAAGCAGTGCCATAGAAATTGAGCAATGTGCTTCCTTTAGTGGGTTTTATTTTACTCAAGTTAGCAATATGCCATCACTGTTAGATTTCTGCAAGCTGCTGTGTACTATGAATTAATACTGAAGCACATATCATACCCTAATCTTAGCTCTTTGAGTTTGTCCGATGGAAGTTCAGCCTGGATGTCACAGAGTTATCTAAGGAACAGTTAATAGACTAATTCCACCAAGAAAAATGATGCTAACTTTGCTAAAGACTCCCCCCCCCACATTTCCCAAAAGTTCTTTATAAAAGAAGTTTCTGTTTTTTAACTCCATGGTCTATTTTTCCTCACTGTGTTTTTGACCTGACCTTTTTACTTCAAGGTAGTCATGAATGTTTCTGTTATTTCCGTCTTCTCCACAATATTGATCTAGAAGATGTGGGGGTTATTATGAGTTTTTGTCCACATGGATGTGTTCCTTTTTGAATTATTTGTTTAAATATTGTAAACAATGCAGAGTATTTTTGGAGTCAGTCACCCTCAAAATCCAACAGACAACATCTTTCCTTTCCTCCTCTATCTACCTATCTTTCTTATCCAGATCCTTTCTCTTAAGATTTAATTCAAGTATACTGTAGTGGAATGTAGTCTGGATTTCTGGAAGAGAAAGCTGCATTCCAGAGGACTGAGAGATAGCAAACTTTAAATAATTTGGTTGAGGGAAAGAGAGTTAAGATGACTCATCACTAGCAATTCTCAGAGATGATGCAGGTAATTGCTTTAGTTTGGCAATATTTCTGACTTTAGTTGAGGAAGAATAAAAGAAAATGCTTAGAAGTAACTATATGTGTCTTTATTGATTTTGGAGATATGACACATACAAAGCTCAGGAAGCTGCATTCTACTTGTTTCTCTCCTGGGAATCCCGACTACATTCTACCACAGTGCAGAGACTAGTCACTAGCACTCACCAGGAATCAACACTGTCTCCCAACATTCCCCCCCCCCAAATTAAATAAATTAAATAAAACTTGATTCCTTGGTTAAATGGTAACAAATGGTTATGTTTGTTTATATCATTCCCAAGCATTCCATCTAATTTGTTTTTTGTTTTTTTTAATTCTAGCATTTTTCCCGCAGATGCTTGACCCTTTTTGAGGGGATTAACCAAATTTGATCATTGTTTGCAACAGCAATTTATTGACAAGTTTATTGCTCAAATCTGACATCAGGGGCTGAGAGTATACCTCTAGGGGTAAAAAAGAAAACATGTCCAAATTAGGAAAGAATTTAGTAGTGGCAGAAGAACCAAAATATCTTTTAGGGGTAGGTATCCCTGAGATTGTTTGCCTGTCCTTTTGATTAGCTGAAAGGAAAACTAGTGAATTTGTGATGTTCCTTCTCAGAATATTTACTTTGGGCAAAACAGCTTCTAACTTTTTTTAGAGAAGGATTGATTTATAGAAATATTGTGGATTTGAAGTTAAAGCTATAGATCTGGATTCAGGCCACTAGATGACAGCAAACAGAAACAGAAAGCTCTACATTTTTGTTGCCATCTAGAGATTATCCACACTTTTGCAATTTTAGGAGAACTGAACCCTTTTTAAAGAAATTTTGTATGATCCTTTTACATAGTCAGAACAACCTTCCCCTGAGATACAGAGAGCTCTTCTTGCCTTCCAGAAGGCTATTAATACCTGTTTTTTTCCCGGTTGGGCCAGAATAGATGAGTCCAACTTTTTGTGTGTGTATTTTGAAAAGGTACTGTTATGATGCTGAAGATGTGTTACATTTTTAATCTTATATTTTTATTATTTGTCACTCTCAATTAATCCACGTCACAGGGTGTTGTGGAGGAGGAAGGAGTATTAGGTATGTTTGTCACCTTGGAGGATTTGTAAAATTAAGAAATTTTATAGTTAATAGTTTCAAATTTATAACTCTTAACTTGCAATGTTAAGTACTGAGCACTACTTGGAAGAAGCAGTGAAAGTATGCTGCTACCAAGGAAACAAGATAGATGTGTCCCTGAAACCATCATAAATCAAGCTCAGTCTGAAAGTTTTCAGTCACTGTTGTTGTTCTGCTTTGTTTAAATGGAGGGAAATAACACATTTAAAAAGACCATTTAAGTTGTACTTAATTGACACTAATTGTCATTTTTATCCAACTTCAAATTAGAGTAAACTAAGTTTAAAAGTGTGAGGTTTTTTTCGGCTATATTGTATTAGGTTTTTTGAAAAAATGGATGCTGCATATACAGATTCTAAAACAATATCTCTCCATTTTAAGGACAACTTGAAAACACATTTGTTTACTTGCAGTACTTTTATTCACAAAGTATTTGCAAAGGGGCATTGCTTCCATAGCCGCCATCACCTCATTATTTAATACCTAGGTGTTAGTTCTTAGGCAAAAGAAAAAAGAATAATATAAGAAGAAAAATAGAAAAGAAAGAAAAAGTATAAATATAACAAAGAAAAATAAATATATAAAGAAGAAACATCTACCCTTAAGTATAAACAATTTTAACAACTTATCACCTTCTCTTAAACCATAATAAACAATTCCTTTATCCCATATCTCATCTCTTATCCATAAGCAGGTCATTTAAACCTCCTTGTTCAATCTTGATCAGAAAAAGTCAATTAAGGGTTATCAGAAGTAACAAACATATATTATAACCTGATAAAATAAGCTATCAGATACAAGCCCAGAGACAACACAGTAAAATCCGATTGAGTTGAATTCTTTATTTTCTTACACCCAATGGTTAGAATGCGGCCAAATTTAAGCTATAACCCTTAACTACTGGTATATCCTAAGATGTCTACATAGGGCCAACCTTGAACCCAGTCGTGGGCTGCAAACCGGTTTAACAACTGGTTCGATGAGCCCACCTAACACACGTGTGCAGCATTCAAAATACAGCAATTTGAAGCTCAGCTGCTTACCTTCCAAGGCAGCCCAGGTAAGTAGAACAACGGAGTCATGGAAATCAGCTGTGCCAGAAAGAAGGAAATACAGGACAGGATAGGACAGGTGGGCGGGGTCAGCTGATCATCAGAACTACCAGTTCGCCCAAACTGGTCCAAACCGTCAGCAGCCTACCACTGCCTGAATCTCTTCTCTCCTTCCCCATAGAGCTCAGGACTGTACAAGCTTTTAATCAGGGCGTCTTTCTGGGACAGTTCTGTGTTGCCAAACCTCCACTGATTCTCAAAGTGCACATTCCATCACATAAACCCACCTTATATTCTTTCTGTTTATTAGCAATCTTGATTTTTGATCCTTCCAAATAATGTTCAAGAGCTTGTTATCTTTCCATTTTTCTTTGTGCCTTCTTACAAAATCAAGAATTTAACAAGTCTCTTTTCTTATACAATATAAGAAAATTATCCAAGTCACTCTTTTGATTTGCCATTTATGTATCCCTTGTTAAGACACCAGCTGATTTCAGTTTTAAATACAATGCAGAATTTTTCTATCATTCTTATAGTTTGTTTATTTATTCTTTTATTGCTTTTTAAGACAATGACACAAAATGGAAAAAATAAAATGCCAAAATAGAAATGCATAAATTGTTAGGAAACTAAAAAAAATACAGAAAGTGCCTTTTTAAAGTGAAAAAACAGTGATGGTTATATAAATATATTACAAACATATATTTACTAGAATAATAATTTATTGAGATATCTATACATAGTATTGTAACTACTGAACAATTATACATTTTTTTCTTTTCTCTTTTCTTCTCTTTGTTGCATATAACTTGTAATTTTTAAAGTCATGTTCAGTTCAGTCTTAGTCTTGTCCAGTAAAACTTGTTCCTCTTCCATAACATCTTTTATATGCAATCTATCTACAGAGGCAGACTCTACTAAAATTAACTTCCATTTTTCAAAAATATCCTCCAGTAGTATTTTGCTCCATTCTAAATCCAGTTGTTCTTTAATTGTAATCTTTAGTTTCTTGTAGTTCCCTCTAGTGTTCAATGTTCAAATTGCCATACTATCATGTTTTCTTTTAAAAATTCAAACCAACATTATTTTCCCATTGAAAGAATTTTTATGGTTAATTTCAAATTATTATTTCAAATCCATTTGGATCCTTAGTCCAGTTACAGCTTTCCAAAATCAACCTTTTAATCACCCTTTTGCTGTTTGTTTAGCCACCTCCCATAGCTTTTAAAATGTCCTTAAATTTATGCTTAAAACTTCTTTTGCTAAGATTAAAGTAAACTGACTCAGTATGTGTTATCAGACTTTTCAATCAAAAAGTTCTTAGTAGTCGGAAAGCAATTAAAAATCAATTTCCAAAAATGACTAAAAATGAAGTTTTGCAGAACATTGTATACAAAGTTTGTGGGAATCCCTGGACTCCTAGCCAATCAATTAACCAGCCGTTTTTCAAGTTTACTCATGAGAAGCAGTTGTCTGGAGCAATTTAAGAGTGGTATATATGGAGAGACTTTTGAAGCCAATTTGAGTGAAACAGTATGTTTTGTTTCTCTAGGTATCTCACATCAATAAATACTGCATTTCAGAAAAGCTACTTTAAACTTTCCAAGGATTTTGTTTACATATTTCCTCTATTGCATGATCTAGTTCATAACAAGAGAAGCAAGCAAAGGAAGCAATGGTAGGAAAAGAAGTCACCCTCATATTCCAAGATTTTCTGGACTAGAAGCTATTTTCAAAGTTCAGACCATATTCGGAGTTTAACATGGTCTGAATTCTGAGGAAAATTTAAATTAAAAGCAAAGTTCCCAGCCAAGTGATTAATAACTATGATGTGGAAAATAATAGTCAATCATTAAAATAAATAATTAAGACAATATATACTCATTTACAATTGTCCAGATATCAGGTCTTTCTAAGCAATTTGATTTCAATTGCTTTCACTTTCTTCTTGTTCGTTTTGAAGAATAGAAAATATAATATTTTTTAAACGTACCTATATCTACCAAGCACGCAAGAGGAGGCTTCACATCAATACAGCAGTCTTTAAAAATGATTGTATACAAGTAGAAATGATTATAGAACAGTATCAAAGCAAAGAGAACACTCACAATAGTCTGTTTTACTTGCTGAGACAGTGAAGAATATTTAAGTATCTATATATGTATGGACCAAACCAAGGTAAAAAGAAGGATGATATTAAAAAGTATAAAAGGGGGTAGTTTTCTCTGCTATTTCTTTTATTTTATATTATTATCTTTTCTTTATTTATTTCTCTCTTTCTTTTTCTAATTTTTGATGATAGCTATCAATTCAGTTTTAAAGAATAATGGTTAACTCATAAATGACTAAATACAATTGTGTTGGTTACATAATGCTATTTAATAAATGCAACAAAATTGTAATTGTAATAGGGACCAGAGACCATGAAAAAGGATGTGTGGCATTTGTTTCTAAATGCTAACTGCCAGGAAGCCACAGTAGCTGTCATCTGTTGCTTGTGGGTTTGGAGTACGTTGACTTCTACTCTGGGTATAAGGAAGTCATACTAGACAAATATAATTCACCAGTCATTTGGAAACCATTTTAAGGTAACCATTACAAGAACTGTTTTATATCTATCACTTTGCCTACCATTGGCACTGATGGAATAAATGGAATGGAATAATTGGTGCTGATGGAATAAATGATCATTAAACTCTTTGTGAACTGAAGCTGAACATTAGTTTGAACAATTCAATCTGTGATTTAGGTTGACAGGACAGACGAGTAGCTGAAATCACTCAGTAATATTTATGGTCAATTGGGGATCTAAATCTGCTCAATCTAGTAGGCAAGCAGGGTTGGATAAGTGTAGGTGGGTGCCCAGAACAGAAATTTTAGCCAACTTTTAGAAATTTTAACTCACGCTTAAGTTGTCTGTGTGAAAAATGACATACACAAAGCTGTCATACTCTGTCATTCCAACTATTTTCGAACATATGGTGTGTGGGTGTGGGTGTGTGGATGGGTGTGGGTGTGGGTGTTATTTCCAGCATAATACTGCACTGATGTTTTCCAAGGGTAGATGTATATCTCTAAAACAGTATCCAATTTCCCCTATGACCCAAACCAAAATGTCCATGGAAGGCAGTGCCCAGTATACAAAAGATACTCCTCATAGTAGCTTAAAGAGCTCAATAGGAACTGGGTAAGTTATCAGCTTCTGGTGATCATCAACTTTATTGTTACTAAAGCATCACAAGGAAAAAAATGAATAAGGAGAAAAAGCAAAACAACTATTTTAAAACTAGAACTTCTAAAAGGGACTTTGCAGTGCTATAAGCACATGGTATTATAAAAGATTTGTACAGGAATTATGAGAGCCTATATTACATTGAATGAAATACAGTAAGTGACTAATATTTTTCTGCTAGGATGTATTAAGTAGCTAGAATATGACTTGCTGATAAATAAAGTACCAGGGACACCAGACTCAGTTGTAATCTCCCAGTTATGGTAAAGTCACAAATTAAGCAAGCAGATAAACTTGAATCTTAAAAAAAAAATCTTCAAAAAAAACCCTCCAACCCAAAATAAATATATCCTTTCCTAAATCCTGAACATTAGTCAAAAAATAAATATATCAATCACATTTCTTTTTTTCCTCAATTGAAATTCAGTCCAGAGACACAAATAAGTTTAAAGGGTGGTTTTATGTTTGGGAAGCCTCAAATTCAATAACACAAATTTCTTTAGTATGGAGAAAGAAAGAAAATGAGGAGGAGGAGGAGGAGGAGGAGGAGGAGTTATATAGTTATGAAATTATTCTTGGCATGGAGATAACAGGTAAATGTTTTTATATCTGCCAGTATGAGAATACTGGGCCTGAATGATAGTATATCTAGTTTAGGCAAACAGAAAGATGTCCTTTCATAGATAAACTATGGAATTATATTCAATTGATTTTAAATTTCATGGAAGAAAAAAAAGCTATTAATTGTTTTATGCTTCCTCTCAGATTAGGCACCATTCTTTTATAGTTATTAGGGAATGGGGGGAATCTTATACTCTATTCATAATTATAGTTATAGGATTAGCATAGGTATCTGCTTGACCACTGTAGGAAACATTTTGGTAATCTACATAAACATTTGGACATTAACCCTGAGCTACTTACATGTAGGTTTTATGTAAAGTCAATCAAGAAGTTGATTGCCTGATGAATTCTTCTCATTATTGAAGGAACACAGAATTCCATCTAAGTGAATGACTAATGAACTTGGTTTGTATATTTCCAATAATATCATTCTGGTAAGAGTCAAATGAACTTTTTCTTAAGATTAAACTTGTTTTTAAGAACAGGTTTGGATTTGCAATAGGTCCTGTGCCTCGTCTACTTAGTTCTAGAAATCATTTAACATGTCAAGAGTTATTTAAAATTTATCTATGCAGGATAAGTGAGACTAAGGAACAGGTATCAGACACTGTGCTTGAAGTTTCACTGTAATGGGCATTCTTAGAATTGAAGAAAAAAGTATTTATGGATTACAGGGAGAAAGAAACATTAGAAACAAAAACAGGAATCAAAGACATAATATTGAATTTCATTATTCTCAATTCTGCTATGAAACTTCCATTGAGATCAATAAAATTCTTTGAGTTACTATTGTTATCAACCTCTTTACAACAACCTAGAAGAATACACTCTTAAACTGCACCTATTTTTAAACATTTTGGATGAATGTCATCATCTTTTACAAAGAAGGCAACTGTGGCATACCTGGATGATGTGGTGGGAAGAATTATTTTCCTGAATTTTTGGAAGCGAAATATTCTTCCTAAATGTCATGAACAAGACTACATTTGGAAGCCACATAAAAGTGACCTTAGCATTGCTAAGTAGTGTTTCAACATGTTAGAGTTGTCAGCAGGGATAAGCTAGGACAAGTTGGCACAGAATTTACTGGTTCCAATAAAATGTCCTCTGGCTGCTTTATTTCCAGCCTATTTTGACAAGCTACAGTTCAGGTAGCACTTATAAATTCAACTATTTTAAATATACATTACAGGCAAGTGGCTGGCGCTTCACATTTTGACCAAAGGAAAGAATGGAAAGGAACTAGATGACATTGCCAGCAATATGGAACACTAGTACAAAACAATAATCTTCTCTGAGATGCTAACAATTGTATCATAGTTTGGAATCTCTACTTTTATAGCTTTATTTCCTGTCTATCATTTTCCTATTACGTCTAAGGAAGGTTATCTTAGACAGTGAATCAAATAAATACTTATCATTAATGCTGTGGAGTTTGACGCTGTAATTTATACATTGATATTGTGTGTATTAATTTATAATGAAAGCTGTCATCCATCAGTATTCAGGCAATGGTTGAGTTGTCAGTGTATATTCATATGTATGGACACATATTCCTCCATTTGTTCAGAATATTTGTTTAGAATAGAATATTTGTGGAAGAACAATGTAAACATTGATTAGTTGTTTCAATGTGCTTTATATTACATTTGAACTAAAATAACATACTTTAGCTCTTTGATGCTTTTTTGCCTTGATGTCATCTCAAATTCTTTAATCTTATCATACCATAAAGATCAAATATAAACAAAAAGTTTTTAAAAATATCAGACACAAAACATACCCATTAATATTGATGCATAAAGACAATTTAGTTTTACTCTCAGTGTTCTGGTATTTAAACAGGCACCGATCCCAAAAAAAATTTCTCTTATTAGCCCTTGAGTTTTATGTTTGTTCAGGAGTAAAGAACTTTGTAAAACACTTTCTGGAGTCCTAATAAACAATGTCTTCTGGATCATCTTTATCTACTTGTTGACATTTTTGAAATAGGACATACTTTCAGGTTGGAGGGCAATAGCATGAGCATGTCCACACTAGGAATTTATAGCATCATCCAGTCATTCTTGTGACAATATAAAGCCTGTCTATATTAGTTATGTATAATCACAGCAATGACTAGTGGTGCTATAAATCAACAGTATAGAAATGTTTCATGTTCCAATGCTAAGTAACTCCTGGAGTCTTGATAATGCCATTCATAGGATTCTGTGTGGGAGTGTTCTCCTTTGAAAGTTTCTGGTTTGTTTAATAATATGAATGTCAGGGCAAAATCACCCTTCATCCAGCAAGCTGTTCTCTGTCCTTTCTATAAAGTTGGCCCCCAGAAATGATTGAAACTTACTGATTTCTATGCTCCATCAAATTTATTCTCACCACTACTAACCTAATATCTATCAACCAACCCTTAGTTTCAGGTTACAGTAGCATAACTTTTCTTGCCTCCATTGCAAAATCCTATCCTACTTCTCTTGCTGCTACTTAAATCATGCCATTCACCTTCCTTCCTTCCATGACAATGAATGATAAAACTCTGACAACTTTGCTATGCTTTTAAGATGCTCTTAGTATCTTAGAAGTTGCGAATTTTTGGAGTATAAGACACACTTTTCCCTCCTAAAAGAGGGTGGAAATGTTGGTGCACCTTATACACCGAATACAGCCATTTTTGGCCTCCCAAAGCCCCACCCCATGTGTTCCGTTTTTGCAAAAACGGACCCATTTTTTGCAAAAACATGGTGCGCAGTGGCTTTGGGACGCCTGCAGAGTGCTCCTGTGGGCTGCAGGAGGCAAAAATGCTTCCTTTTTTGTGAAAAATGGGTGAAAAACAAGTCCATTTTTTGCAAAAACAGGGTGCGCAGAGGGTTTGGGAAGCCTGCAGAATGCTCCTGGGGTTGGGAAGGGCAAAAACACTCCCATTTTTGGCCTCCCAAACCCCCCACATGTCACAATTTTGTCCCCCCGCAGGAGCACTCTGCAGCAGTTATGGGTTCTACTTACCTTCACTACTGATTTGGAACAGGGAGTGTACGCATGTGCAGAGCTTCCTTGATTACATCTGGGCCAGTGGGCGGAGCCTCCAGCTGCCGCCACTACCAGTTCGCCCAATCTGGGACGAACCTGTAGAAAACCACTACTGCTGTGCAGACCTCCCAAATCCTCTGCATGCCCTGTTTTTGTAAAAAAAATGGGACATACAGAGCGTTTGGGAGGCCTGCAGAGTGCTCCTGGGTGCTGAGGAGGACAAAAACATTTTTCTTGCTTACCTCTTCAAAATCTTGGTGCGTCTTATACACCAGTGCATCTTATAGTCCAAAAAATATGTCAGTCAGCCCCAATGTCAGCAATATTGACAATGAAGACACACCATCAGTCCATGGCAAACAAACAAACAAACAAACAAACAAACAAACAAACAAACAAACAAACAAAACAGTTCAATCCAAGAAAATCATGATAACTCACTAAATTTGTCATACTGATACATTACAAAATCAGACAATGGTGGTGAACCATGCTATTATAACTTCTAGCCAATTTTGAGGGATACTAAAAGCTATAGTTTAGCTGTATATGGACCACAGCAAAGGCCTACCATTTTTTTAAACTATTGAAATCTCTAGAAGATAATCTCTATAAAACTAGAAAAGCCAATAGCATCAGGTAATATTATTTAGGGGAATCAACAACAATTGTTCTGTTCCTGTTAATTTCCTGGTATTGATCACAGCTCTTTAATATGTTTACATGTCAAACTAAAATCAATACATCCCAGAGTTCTAAAGGAACTGCCAATGTCATCTCAGAACCACTGCACCACATCTTTCAAAAATCCTGGAGCACTGGGGAACTACTAGAGGACTGAAAAAGAGCTGATGTGGTTCCCA